>CAXHSM010000008.1:0-193000 GCA_964019185.1 Maratus speculifer
ATGTAATGTCTATTAATGTAATTTTATCATAAAATTAAACATGTTTGAAGTAAATAAATGGATATATTAGTATCTTTCCCCTTCCCTCCATTATCAAAAATGTTGTCAGAATTGAATTTTATTTTAATTTGCATGAAAATTTTGAGCTCAAATAATCATGAATCATAACCCATTTGGCCAGTTACTGGCTTTTTAATACATTCTAATTTACTATGTTCTTACATTTCTAAAGAATGTTACCTAAGCATTTGAGCTTCAATGTTTCACTATGTTGGTCAATGATTTAATGTAAAATTTGAAGTTTACTTTTTACGGTATTGGGCACCTGTTAAGTTTCCTGCATTTTTTTTTTCATCTTTAAATATTATACAACTAGAAGACAGCCCGTCAAAATGACGTGTTTGCATTTTTAAAGGATGATAAAAAATTACAAATGTGGTCAATCATAGCCACTTTAGGCTGAAACAATTTTGATAAATACAGCGATTAAACTTGGACAGGAAAAATCTAACAAAAAAATCAACAAAAATCTGCATTTAAAACTTTAGCAAAACTATCTGGTAGATGGGGGTGGGGATATAATGAAATTCAAAATGCACCGGCGGTTTTGATTAAATACTGTTTTTGAAATCGTGAAAAAATTTCAAAGGGAAGTAAAATGTAGTGACGTCATTTAATAGCTCCCACTGTGAATCTGACCAATGAGAACGCTCCATTACAACTATGGAATGGTTTCATTGGTCAGAAAATAGATTGCCTTTAAAATCGGAGGTAACTTTTCTCAATGTTTTTTATAGATTTGAAATTCTCAAGAGTCATTCACGGCTGTAAAGAAAAAAAAATTAAATCAACCCGAATATAAAAATTTTAACAATATTGCATTTAAAACGCACCTTCGCTTCCCTTTAATAAAAAGTTTTAATTACATATATTTTTTGAAATCGTGGAAAGATTTCAAAGCAAAGTAAAATGTAGTGACATCATTTACAGCTCCCACAGTAAATCTGACCAATGAGAACACCCCATTACGACTATGAAATGTTTTCATTGGTGAATGAGTTTCTTTTTCTCGTGGATAGGTTGACCCCGGAATTGTTATACACAGAGGGGTTTTATATATATAATAATTGTATTTGATGCATCATACTTTTTTAATCCATTTAAAAAAATAAAAGAAAAATTGAACACATGTATAAATATATGTTATAAAAGGATAAAGTTTAAATCCTATTTTAATTTAAAAACTTAATTCCCAGCTATTATCTTTTAACTTCAATTCTGAAGCTTAAAACTGTTATTCCTTTCTTTATTTTCCAGCCTAACATTTATTACACACAGACTTCATTTTTGGACATTCATGAAAATTCAAATTGCTTGTGTAAGTGCTTCTTGTTGGCATTTGAAGCAGCCTGAATCACATCGCAGTTCTTGGGAATTGTCAATGTGGGTCTTGACCATATATCAAATAAAAGCTTAATCAACCTATTAAAGAAATGTTCCTCAAATGGACGTCTTTGCTCTCTGCTAAATATTATAAGCCCCATAATATTAGCTAGAATGCATGTGAATTAAGTGGAAATTTTGCACATTTGAGAAGCCTACAGAACCTACAACCATGTAACTCCTGAAATCATTATAAATGGCTCACAGGACCTCCAATCCGACTCATGAATTGACTGTAAGATGAAATATTAAAATAAATGAGTTCAATCCAGCAGGAAGTTCCCAAATCAAAGTTACCTCTACAAGTTATCTCAATCCAAGCCATCCTTAGAGAAATATATAATAAAACTAAACATTTTGTATCAGAAAAATTATATAAATGGAGCTGAAGCATCAAAGTATATCCTTAATGAAAAATATTTCAGTGTATGAATATAAATGTTGGTTAAGTTGGTTAAACATTTCAGTGTGATGAACAGTCAAATATGTGCAAAAGTCATACTCTCATGGCATCAGAGTTGCAAAAAAGCCAGCTAATATTAAAAAAAGCCAGGCCGGTGGCTTTTATTGGTTTTAGCCGGCTTTTTTTGGCCAAAATACAGAGAAGCGTTTTTATTATAAGCTACACATTTTTTAAGTGTCCTTTAACTAGTTTTAATGATGTTTAATTTACTTTGAGTTTAATAAATTTATTAAAATAAAAAATTGGAATTTTAATTAAGATTTATTATAAGAAATTGGGTTATAACCCAATTTTTCAATAATGAAGACATTAATACTAGAATAACATATTGATGGAGCTGCCAATAATTTATAGTCAGAATTGCAAATATGTCAGCTAAATTATAAAATGCCCATACCAAGTGCTTTTTCTGATTTACATTAATCTTTAATCCAACCTTGTTTTTCCATTTTTATTTCTTTATAAAATTAAAAAGGACAATGGGTACTTAGTTACATGTTTTACTACTCAACTAATTTTAAGAGTTATTAAAATGTCATGTTTTATTTCCTATAAACATTTAAATTCATACATATAAAAAAATCACAATTTCTCACTATTGAAAATAATATTATGAATTATGCATATTTCATAATATATATTTCACAATTTATTTCAGTATTCTCAATTAGCATATGCATGAATATATTCATGCAAGACGGCATATAAGCATTTTAAATAACAAAGAGCTATTCAAAATTTTAATTCAACAAATTTTATTCAAACATTTTTGTTGTTGTTTAAGTATATATAATTATGTATAAACTCACCTCTATCAACATTGTTCATCTATGACGTACGTAATCTTTACATATTGACTTGAAAAATGTTTCCATGAATGCTTTGATATGTTACATTTTGTCATAATTCAATTAAATATAATTCTTAAGAATGTGTAATATAAGTAGAACTATGGAATATAGAAGTTAAAACACATTTTTTGTTATATTTTCTTTTTTCCAAGATTTATATATTTTTTTGGACATAACGCCTTCACAGTTGATATCTAGCAGTTATAAAGACTTACTTATTTGAAAAATTAAATAGAAATTTATAACTTTTTTAGTAATAAATAATTAAAAATAAATCAATCCAAATTTAATATGGATTTGATACAAATTAACACTTTAAAAATAAAAGCCGGCTTTTTTCAATTTTAGCTGGCTTTAAGTGGATAAAACCAAAAAAAGCTGTCCGGCTTTTTTTGGTCCGGCTTAAAGCCAGCAACCCTGCATGGCATTGTAATTTATTTCATCTTACCATGTTTTTCATGCAGGTATATGGCATGTACACAATGCAGGTTTAGTAAGTATTTTAACAGATGATTATTGAACTGAAATCCTTCACATATATGAACTTTGCACACCAGCACTTGCCCACTCCAAACTTAATTATACCTATGATGTCCCCAGATGATAACCGTTCCGAGTATTCAGGGTTCGCCAAAGTGGGCCCAGCCCGAAAAAACCCGCCCGGGTTTTTTCGGGCGGGCCCACTTGCAAAAACCCATGAAAAACCCATTTGTGGGTTTTTTCAAATTTTCTCATGTTTTCACAACTGTATCATTATTTAATCTTAGATATGAGAATGGAAAGATAAATGCCAATTTAAATATATTTCAAACTAACCATATTTAAAAGAATTTCTAAGTATTGATAAAATGACCATAAAATATATTAATTTGTAAATAAGGAAGATTTTCATGGCTATATATTCAGGGTTGTTAAATACCCGGGTTTTATCAGGGTTTTTCGGGTTTTTTCAGAGTTTTTTGGGGGTTATGGGAGGTGGTTCAGAATGCTTGGAAAAAAAAATGTACTTATTACTAAATTTAAAGTAGCTAATTGATTACAAATATATATAAATCAATGACAGTAATCAAAATTATGCTTTGCTTTTAGATAAACTGATTATTAGTAATAATTTATAAATTATTTTTTTGTTATTACTAAATAATAGAATAAGCCAAGTAATTCTACATGTCTACATAATTCAATTAGGATACTAAGCATATATGGTATTTTGCTATGAGTTTCTATTGTATAACATAGAACACATTACACATCAAAGTATTTTTTTAATGGGAAAAAAATTGTTTGTGTTTCTTACACATGCTACAGAGATTAACTAACAATTATTTCTTTTAAAAATTGTGATGATATAATTAGGACATTTCTTTTCTTTGGGGTGGGGGGTGATGGTTATAAATTTTATGAGTTGTGTACTGATATTAAGAAATATATTACAATACATTATATATGTAATATAAATACATTATATATGTAATTTTAAGTTGAAATTTTGAAAAAACCCACTTGGGTTTTTTCCTGGGTTTTTTCAAGTGGGTTTTTTCAGAAAAAACCCACCCGGGTTTTTTGGGCTGGGCAAAATCATAACAACCCTGTATATATTTTAAAATGCATCCAAGTGCTTTAAATCTTAATGTATACCTAATGATGGCACTTGAAATGTGATCTCCATCCTGATTGCTTGTATTGTTATATAGCTTTTAAGCACATTTATTATCCTGCTTCAATGTTCAATGAAAGTTTATACAGTAATTTTCAACACAAAAATGGTGACAGATTATACAGGGTCCCCAGCATCATGGAAAGTCAGGAAAATCTCAAAATATACAGGAAAAGTCAGGGAATTTACAAATAATTTCTAAAAAAGTCATGGAAAACATTGGAGTGAAAAAATGAAAAATGACACAAAATTCATTAAACAGTTGGGGAAAAATAAAAAAAGATTGAAGTATGATTGCAGAAAAAAATTGCTAATTTTGGCAAAAGATTGTGAAAATAAGTATCAAATTTTGCTGTATGCTCAGACGTTTGGTCAGAGAATTTTTCTAGATTTGGTTTGGGAAAGTCAGGGAATTTTTTGAGATTTGGTCATGGAAAGTCAAGAAATATGCCAGTCATGTTTTGCTGGAAATCCTGTTATAACAAAAAAAAAAAAAAAAAAAAAAAAAAAAAAAAGTGAAAAAGTTTTAATATAGTACTTTAATAATTTCATTGTTAAAATTATTACTAATAATTAATTTTTGTAAAAGCAAATTATAATGTTTATTATTGTCATAACCTTTTAATCTTTAACCTCATAAACTTTTTGTAATCAATTAGTTATTTTAAATTGTATTTAGTAGTATAAGTACCTTGTTTTCAAACATTCTGAACCATATTTCTTTAACATAAATACCTTCATAATATCCAAAAAACCCTAATAAAATTTAATCTAAAATGTATCCAGATACTTTAAAAGATTGCTTACTGATGGCATACAAAAATAAACTAGTAAAAGTGTATTGCCATTCACGATCTAACTTTATAGATATGACTGACATTGACTTTTAGATAATCCAATTTAATACTATTGCTTAAATTGTAGTATATATATATATATATATGCATATATATGTGTGAATTCTATTTTTTTCTTCACAAAAATAAAAATATTTACATAAATGTTGCTGCTTTAAACTGATTTCTATTGAAGTAAATGAAAGAAATTGCATAAATTAGTCTGTTTAACTTGAGATTTATATAAAGAAATTCAGTTGCACTTGATTTAAAATATCATTCTTCCAGTAATCTAGTTCTATGAGATACAAAATAATCTTTTTAAAATATTTATATTTTCTTTTTATATATTTATTTTTATTGTTAATCTATACTTAATGCAAAATTATACCTTTGTTTCAGTGATAAATGAAAAATTTAGGTACTATGCATGTAAAAATTAGAAATGTGAAGAGTTCTCTAAAAAATTTTGATAAAACCCGAAAAAACCCGGGTTTTTTCAAAAAAGTCCGAAAAAACCCGGGTTTTAGACTACTGGGCCCAGTGGGTTGGGCTTTTTCAAAAAAACCCGGGTTTTTTCAAACCCTGCGAGTATTAGTCATACTCAATTATTCTACTTCATTTTGAAGGTAGGATAAAAAGTAGTTGTTTCAATGTAGTGTGTCTATTGTCTGTAATCTTACTTTTATAATGCAAATGTTAGTTTGCTTAAGCATGTAATAACATGTCCATTTACCTTGATCATTTTGCACTTTATCCCATGAGATTATCTCCTTACACATAACTTATTATACTTTACAGAGAGATTGAAAGGAGATGATGGAGAAACTCTTGTATTGAAAATGCTCGACTGGCCTCCTGGAGATGAATTTTCAGAAGTGATGCCTTCCAGATATGACGATTTCATGAAAGTCCTTCCACTTCCCCAGTACACTCATCGTGAGGGTGTGCTTAACATGGCAAGTCGTCTTCCTGACTGTTTTGTTCAGCCTGATTTAGGGCCTAGAATGTATAATGCTTATGGTGAGTGTTATTTATTTAAAATAAAGAGTCATCTTTTTACAATATAGAAAATTATATCCAATCTATTTTTGTACTTTTTTTTTAATTTGAATATGCATAATTTTTTAATTAAAATAGGTTTAAAAGTTATTATAATGTTTTAGTGCATGTTTAAATGCAGTTTTAATACAAACAAAATATCTCTTATCACTTAATATACAATTTTTTTTTCATCATAAAAAAAATCTGAAGTTTTCATAGATATACTGTAATGTCTCGGCTAATGATTTTATTTTCTAACTTGACTGGCAAATATGGATTCCACCAATGGATGTTTAATGTTTTATTAGATTCTGAAGCTAACATAATGTAGCACTGCTGTATTTTAAAGAGAGTCTTACAAAGATTTTAACTAATGGATGTGCTTCAAGACAGTTATTTTTATTATCCAAAGTATTATATTCTGATATTGTTAGAAAGTTTCATAATATGCATTAGATTTGATGTATGCTTAGCATGAGCTGGAGCCTGTGCCTGAAAAGACTCATGCTTAATTTTTATATCAGTCTTTATGTTAGAACTAAAGTAAAAATTTTATTAATTCACAGACTAAAAAATGGACAAAAATTTTTGTTTGAGAAACAAGAATGCAGTCTAAGTTTATTAAAAGTGCCTTACAATACTTTAAAAATACATTTTGAAAAGATATTTAATTGTTATTGATGAGATAAGAAGAAACATTCTGATTTTTAACTCTAGAGGCATCAAGGGCAATAAGTTTGACTGCTGTCAAATATGTATAATTAGATTTGAACTGTAAATTTCTCTAGAAAAAGAAACCTGTTGCCTGAGTAAACATATATTTGTGTGAATATTAATAACACTAAATTCTTAGAAGACACCCCTTGTTTATCTTCACTGCCTGTTTGAAGTTTTTTTGCTACCCTAGTTATACAATGTAGTTGTACATTTAACAAATAAGAATTGTGAATTTTGCAGATTTCTCCTAGTGATTTGGTATAAATAGCAAATTTTCCATTTTATACAGATTTTCAAGGATATTAAAATTATGAAATGTTGCTATGAAATAATATTTAGGATTACTTATATATAAGAAGAGATTTTTAAATCTGCAATCATCAGGGATGCCACTTTCCTGCCAAATGGCAGATTTCTGCCTTTTTAATTTTTAAGAAGCTACAATTTTTGCTATGCATTCACAAAATAAAATAACTATTTTCGTCATACGATCACAAAATAAAAAGCGGTTTTCATCAAACGACTGAAAAGTAAAATAGCGATTTTCGTCAAACGACCACGATGTAAAACTTTGATTTTTGTCAAATGATCTCAATATAAAACGACAATTTTCGTCAAATGGTCGTGAAATAAAACTGCAATTTTCATCAGACGATTGAGGTGTAAAGCAACGACTTTTGTCAAGCGATCGTGATGTAAAACAGCAATTTTTGTCAAACAATCGTGATGTAAAACAACGATTCTTGTGAAATGATTGCAAAAAAACCAGCCAATTTTTACTATTTACTATAGAGCTAAATTGGGAAATTTCATTAGTGGCCACTGGTCAGTAGGACTATTTTTTAAAGTGGCCACTTTCTTATTTAAAAATACTAAACAGTAAGAATTTTATAAGTATTAATCTAAAAATGAATAGCCCAAATAAATATGTTAATGTAAATATATTGGAACACAAAAAAAAAAAAAAAAAAAAAAAAAAAAAAATAGAATCCTTGAAATGCAAGAAAATTTTATTCTCCATAAGAAAAAGTGGTCGGGAAGTGGCTGCTGATAGACAATTTTTCACTAGCCATTTTTTCTCATTTACTGGCCTTGTGGCCGGTGGCTAGTGCTAATTTTGCCCTTTACTATTTACTCATGGAAAAATCATAGAATCTATAGCCTAGTTACCTAAATTAATTTAAAATGATGCAATACATAAAACTCCTCACTAAATCTGTTGCTGGGTTACTTTAATTGATGTTAAAGTATTGTGAATTAAAGAAAATATCATTTTTATTTACTCTTATAAGTTTTCATGCACAATGAATTAACAGCTTATTTCAAACTTTTTGACAAATGCACATTTAGAAAGACTTTTGTTACAGGTTTACAAGATGGGGAAAAGAAAAAAGATGTTTTTTTTTTTTTTAACAGTTTGTTGTAAATTTAATTCTTTATTTAGTTTATTATAAACAATAAAGTTTACAAAATTCCCGCGTAAATTTTACTTTACGTATAATTTCCTCTGTTTTGTTAATTTCTCAGTGGCATCCCTGAATCATGGACTCAAAGGAGAAAAAGCTCAAACTCATCTCCAGTATGAAGCATTATTTCCCCCTTTCCCTTGTTTATGCTTAAAATTGGACTGAAATGTGCATTATTCTGTTTATATGAAATATTGATATTCTTTAATAAATAAATTTGTTTCAGGTATAAGTTCCTCTCTTGGAAAAGGTTCCACAAATCTTCACCTTGATGTCAGTGATGCTATTAATGTTCTAGCCTATGTTGCTACTAGCGGACGTGAGGGAAAAGATGAAGCTGCAGTTGGTTAGTTTGTTTTGACTTTTTAATGGAATTTCTAATGATAAAATTTTATTTCCTGACAACACAACAAAGATATCCTTCAACAATTAATCTTGTCTGTGATTCATTAAAAAAAAATCTTATATTCTATCTTTTTTTTTCTTTATTAGCACTTTCCAACAAAGTTGAAAAGTGCTTACGTGTTCGGTGTGTTTGGTCCTCTGTCCATGCTCTGGTTCAGCGGCTCCCAAACTTTATTGGTACGCGACCCCCCCATTAAGTAATAAAAGCTTTTCGCAACCCACTTAATATAATGGTGTATATCAGAATGGAAATTGCTATATCAGATCTATAAACTATCGGCTGTCCTATCCTACGATCTACAAAATAGGCAAAAGGATACACTATCAACAGAAATAACAATTCATAATTCCAATGTGTGTAAATGAAACAATTAACGCAGCACATAAACTAGAAAGATAATTAAATATACATTTATTTACCTATCAAAACATAACTTTATAATCAGCGAGTTTTCTGGCGCTGATTTTTACCGATGAAAACATCTATATGAGGGTTAAAACTGGTTAATTTAAACTTTAATCCACTTTCAACACAGATTTTTCTATACTTGTTTTTCAGAAATAGCCAAGTACAAAAAGTCTGTTCACACCAGCTATATTGTGTTGAATTCCATCAATGAATTAAAAGCTCATTTAGATGTTTATGGATCCTCTGCTCGTATATTTCTTCATATGGAAATTAAGAAATTTCCCTTGAAAAATTATATAGTTTTAACAGATGATATGCAGAACATATTTTTATGATAAACCTCAGTTGTTTCGGCAACCCACTAAAATAGCCCCCTCGACCCACTAGTGGGTCGCGACCCATAGTTTGGGAACCGCTGCTCTAACACCTGTAAATTGACTCTGAGTATCATGCAATTGTTAAGACTTATTTAGGATCTCCAGAGCATGTTTATTTTTATATGAAGTATGTAAGTTTAATGGTTCATTTACATGGACGTTAAAAAAAAATTTTGATTACATAATAGTGTATGGGGGGAAAATCGTTTGGAGAGTATTTTAATGACATTATGCTATTTCAAATGTATTGAAACTGGTCTAAATCAGGAAGTTTCACTACAATTACATTAAAACAGAGCATTCATAGCATTTTTTTTTAATGAATTTTATTAATTTAGAGACACACATAAAGAAATCGGTTACTTTGTTGTCTTTGCATAGTAATTGCTGGAGTGTAGGTTTTAAAATTTGATATGTGCTTTTAAATTTAATTGGTTTTTTGCCTATTACTCTTTATTTATAAATTCTATACCTAATGTACAGAGCTGCTTAAAAGTATTTGCATACCATTTTCCTTATTAGAGGAAAATGCTGAAGGGTAAATTTACAAAATTATCGTGCTTTTATATTTTATCTTCTGCAGATAAAGTTCTTGATGACAGTGGCTGTGATTCAATCATAAGAAAACGGGCAAAGGAAAAGGGATCTAAACCAGGTGCAATATGGCATGTTTTCAATGCAAGAGATGCAGATAAAATTAGAGACTTTTTAAACAAGGTATGTAATGCTGATATACCACAATACCTGGTATAAAATTATCAATATTTTAAGAAATATTATTCTTATTTTATTTCAATATATGTATATTTTTTCTTTCAGCTATCTGAAGAGCAAGGAGTAAAGCGAAATCCTCACCATGATCCTATACATAACCAAGAATGGTATTTAGACGAAAAGATGAGAAATAGGTTATTCAAGGAATATGGTGTTGAAGCTTATTCCATTGCACAGTGTTATGGTGATGCAATATTTATACCTGCAGGCTCTCCTCATCAAGTAATTAGAATTAATGTATATTTCAATTTTTTAAATAAGAAAAATTATTTGTTATCCATCAAAAGTTTCTAACAATTGATAATTAAATGTATGGTTATTTTTTTTATTGTTATTGTTTTTAACCCTACATTTCTATTCTATGAAGGATGAATTTTTCTGGGATTTCAGGTTTATTATAGTTAACTCAATTTTGTTTTATTTGGATATTACAGTCAGTGATCCCTTTTATAATTTGAATTTGGATTGTTAATATTATAAAGATTATAAACTATACCACTTTGTTTTGTTTACTTGTTCTAAGAATTTAATTATTTTTAATTTAACACTTAAATTTGAGTGAAAAGTCTGCTCTAAATTAACGTTTTATGTATGGTGTTTAAAACATTTTATAAAGTATTTTGACTGTTCTATTCAATAACTATAATTATACAAAACTTGTTGTTTGATAATCTGTTTATAATTATTTCAGGTTTTGAATTTATTTAGTTGTGTAATTATTTCTGAAGACTTTGTCTCTCCTGAAAGTGTAGGACATAGTTTCTTCTTGACTCAAGAAATTCGCAGTTTGTCTGATAGTCCTGTAAATCATGAAGATAAGTTACAGGTTTGTTAAAAATTATACTTAAACTCTGCCCCCCCCCCCCACGCAAAAAAAATCTTGTATCATTAAATTATAGCCATTATATTACTTATAATAATATGCATAAATTATTATATTACTATGTTATATTACTCACAAACACCAGTAACAATATGTAAAATAGTGAATAATGAATTTTATGTTAATGTAATACATATATGTTTTACATATTTATTTTAGAATGTGCCCTAAATTAGTTTTAAAAAACTATAATTTGCATTAAATTAGAAAGATATTGTTCATTTTATTATTTTTTTCCCCCATGCTTTCTAATTCCTTTTTCAAGTTAAACGAATAAATATAAATTAATCTTTTTAAATATGTGCAGTTAAGTAACTTAATACTGTACAAACACTCTAATCCACTGAGGTCATGACAAAGGATTTTATGGATTATAGAATTTTGCAAATTGTTATTTTTACTTTTTAATATTTGGAATTTATCTAGAAATATAATAATTATGCTGTAATAAATAACTCAGAAATGGGGAAAAAAATCCTTTATATATAAAAATTACTCAATACTATACATTTAAATGATATAATAAGACAAAATTAATAGAAAACATTTGCACTAAATTTTAACTTATTTGTAATTTTATCAAACATCAGTGATAATGGTTTGCTTTATAGCTTTTAATTTATGCACTATGGTTTGTTCTTGAAGCTTTTTAAGAATCAAGATTTTTTAATTGGTAAAAAAGCTTTGTTATTTCTAATAAAAACTAAGATATTTATCCTCAATAATTATATTTCTGCATCAATGTTTTTTCCTCATTTCAAGATTTTGCATTTTAAAGCCATTTAGGTAACTAAATCCTCTTCAGTTACAGAACTGAGAAGAGAAACTGGTACCTCTTTTACAAACTTTAGTAACTCAACTGCTTTTTCTTATGCCGTAATCTAAGTTTAGCTTATTCAATAATGTCATTTTGGCTGTCAATGAAGGCCATAGTTGGTGATAGATTTTTCAAACCACTAATTGTGGATATAGTGACATTAATTGAACTAGATATGTTCTGAATTCGATTGGCATGTGGGTCCATGGATGAAATTGCTTTGACAGCAACCATGTCATATCCTTTTCCATACAGATAACATTAATAATATCAGTAACAATGCACTAAGTTGAGTTTATTCATTGCAGTGTCAGCTGCAGCTGTTCAGTTTCATGATTCAATAGGTGTGTTGACTATTTTTTAAGTCCACACTACTCTGAAGTTTATTATTTATGGCTATTTAAACCAACAAATCCATTCAGAATATAGCAGTTACTTACAAGATGCACAAAACATTTCTTTCTAATAGTGGAAATATCCTAAAAGTTCGCCTGATCAGTCAACTTTTATTAAGGTAAAACTCTACTTAAAGAAAGATCTACTTAACTTACTTAAAGAAAGATTAATTATTTACATCTGACATATACTACAGATTATATAGAATCACAGATTAAATGTAATAGATTGTATATATGTATGTTGAATTCACAATAGGCATATTAAGATACTGAGAAGACATAAAACATCACCAATGATTTTAAATAAAAGTTTTAACATTTCAGTAAATTTAAGTATGAATTTTAATATCTTAATTATTTCCCTGTACATATTTAGAAAAATAATTGTATCATGATTGCTTTGCCATTTATAATTATCTAGTATTTTGGTATTAAAATTCCATGCATAGTATTTAGCTTTATGAGAAACGATGCAACTCTTATGTTTTATTTACCAAAACAAATTTTATTGAAAATATGCTCATTGACATTCTTTTAAAAAATATTTGAAAATCCCATTATATGTTTGTACTTAATTATTGTTAATAATAGTCTGAATCTCATTATATATTTAAATATAAATATCATAGATATTTATATATGTATCTAACTAAATGTGTTATATACACATCATGAACATAGAGTATAGAAAAAGAACAATATTTTTTCTACTTTTGAACATATGAAATGACGTATCCAGTATGGTGACCTTTTACTGCAGCTAGTAAATGTGTCCCCATCAAAACTAAAGCTCTAATACATCAATGAATTCATTTCCATATCTTTGAATCATGATTGTTTGATGTACATTTTTTTTGATAATTCAAAAATGTTAATTTGTAACATGAAATTTTAAAAACTTCTTTCATATTTTTGTCATAACGTAAGAAAATACTGGTTAGCACATCTGACTGTCATGCTAAAGATCAAGAGTTTGACTCCCATCTGGGCAAGGTTCACTCAGCCTTTCATGTCTTCAGTTTAGATAAAATGAGTATCAAGCTAACTTAGAAATTAAAAACCGAGGGTCCCGTATTTGGCTGACTATGCGATTTGCACATGTTTTATAACATCTTGGGGACCCAGGGTCAAGAAAACAGGGATGAGTACTGTATGTCTTGATCCTGCTTGGATTGTGTATAGCTGCAAGTTTAATTTATATAATTTGAAAGTATTACTGTTCCACAGTAAGTAAGCATTCCCTTTATTAACTCATAAATATAATAGTTAAAATTTTGATCTAAATTTAAGTAAGAAATTCTGTTCTATGCATTTGGATTTTTTAACTATATACCTTTACTTCCATCCTAGTAAAAATTTTAAATTCTAGATTATTTTGGAGAATATTTTTACATTTCATTTATTTTACATACATACCCTTGCTTGTCTGGTGAGTAATTTTTACATCTCATAAAATATTTTAAAAAACTGAAGTACTTTCCAAACAGTATTAAATTCAGACATTTGTCTCCAGAAAAAAGATTAGATGTTTGCTTGAGCTGGAATTTCCAGACTCAACCCAAATAAAAGCTACCTTGGTCCAATTTGCCTGGTCTGTTTGTCTGTTCCCAAAATATTAAATTGGGCTTAGTCCAATCCAGCTCTGTTTCTACAAATATTCTGATTTTTCTTAACATACAAATGCTCAATTTCCATGATTAAGTCATACCAGAGTTTGATGTAATTTGATATTGATATCCATGATCAAAAAGTGAAACTAAATGTAAATAACATGTAATATGATGCTTAAATTGGAAATATCAGTGCCTTGAACAAAGTATCTGTGATTCAAAGCCTATATTCATTGTTCTCCTTCTATTTTCTATCATCATAATACACATATTACTATACAAATTATATAGTATTTTATTAATGTATATTAGTACCTCTAATAAATGTGCACTGCTGTTTACTTCTAATTTCCACCCTCTTTTCCCATTAATTTTCTTTTCTTCAAATTAACATTTCTGAAATATGATTTCTACTTTCAGATTATAATCGTGTTATCACTGTTTTTTCCCTTCTGGGATAGTAATTATAACAATATATAATGTAGTTAAGATCATTTGAATGTAGTTACATTATTTAAAATGGTTTCTTAATATTTACAGAATGATTTGAAAAGAGAAAATTTAAACACATTTAACTTTTTCCTCTTTTAAAAAATAGTTTAAAGGATAAAGTATTAAATAATGATGAATAAGTAACAAATTTTAGATTTGTTTATCTTTCTTTCATTAACCGAAATACAATTCTTCAATGGGAAAATTCATGGTGTATAACATCTGAGTAGTTAGTTTTCAATAATTGATTCTATCAAAATTATTCAGGGTTTAGTAATCGTGATTCTTTAGTTAATGATGCAGTAAGCTATGTTTACTGCTTCAATAACCAATTCCTATTGAACATTGAAAGCTTCTTATATTAACCCCTATACTGGGATAACTTTACGCTATTTTGTTTTCGGCTACATTTAATGTTACAGGGACTAAATATTACTTTTTTCTAAAGATGTTAGACAGTATTCTTGCACAATCAATTACTTGTGATCCCAATCATTGACTCTATATCAGCCATGCTCAACTTTTTATTCTCACAGGCCACAAACTCAAGTTTCCAACTTTAGGCGGGTTGCAGCACATTTATAAAAGGGTTAAAATAACATAAGTAGTGTAACAATGCAACATGACAAAGTTTATATTACCACTAGGATTGAATGTTTCTTGCACAAGAAACAGTAACAAAAAAAAAATTAACACGTCTTTCCAAGTAATAAACTTTGTAGATGATTTCTATTGCAAATGTTGTAGAAATATAGTTTAAATTATAATGTAGTTGTAATTTAGTTAAAGATAAATGTGATTATTGTTAAAGATTAAGAAATGTTATCCATCACTGTAGAACCAATAGGATTGCATGCAAAAAGAATTTTCGTTTAAGAAAACGGCTTTTAACATAAAATCTGTCCAGCTATTTATTATTAAAGTTATCTTCTCATGAAAATATACAAAGCTGAAGATCTTAAATAATTTACCATTCACATCTCAATTAATTGTACAAATATGGATTAATGATTATGTGTCTTGGGCTGCACATAAAATATGGATAGGTTGCAAGTTGAGTATGGCTGCTCTAGATTATCAAAAAGGTTAGAGAAGTGATTCATTTCTTGATAATTCACTAGCTTTTTCATTACCTGCAACTTTTGAATGCCCAGGTAACCTTTAAAGAGTGATCCTGTTGCAAATTGTGAGTTTGGAAAACATAAAAAAGTTACATAGAAAATTGAGTTTTACATAAAGCAAATGATACCTGGTTATCAGAGAAAATGCAAACACATTTGTTCTTATAGCTCTTGTTAAAATCTGTCCATTACTTTGATCAGTCTTTGAACGATCCATTTTTTTCTTAATCTAATGAATTTAAAAAGAAAATTGTAAAAAAGCTTAAAATTTAAATGTGAAAACAGTTCTCATGCTTTTATATAAAATTTTGAAAGAGTCGTTTTTTAAAAGGTTAACTAAGAAAATTAGTATTTAATCAGTGTAAGTAAATATTCAAATAGTCTTTCTATTGAATAGTAGTGTTTTAGTTGTATATTATATCACCTTTCTTTGCGTATTTACTAAATGCCTTCAGTTAAAGAGAAAAAAAGTTTTCTCATCGTTGTTTATCAACACTTGTAATTTTCAACATTTTTTCCAGTTACGCAGCGTTGGAGGCTCATTGGTCTGTAACTTCGCTGCGCTGGAGGTTTGTCTAATTTCCGCTTTCCTCCACTTTTCTTTATAAAAAAATTTTGTGTATGTGTGTTTTAAGTTCTTGGTTGGTTTATTTATTATTTTCACACTTTGTTGGAAATAACTCCATTGCTGTTTAACTCTCAAACAGCAACCAATTTCTTTTTGGCCATAAATTTATTTAATGTAAATTTACATAAACATTTTATATTCTGTTCCAAAAACATTTTATTTTTTATTTATTATAAAGATATGTTAAGGGTTAAAGCTGTATTTTTTCCCCTTTGAGCTAGTTTTGTTCTGTTCTATTTCTTTTGTTTCCCCTCTTTTTTTCCTTAATAACTAAATAGAAATATTTATTAATATTATTTTATTAACAATTTGTGCATCAGTGTAAAATGCATATACAAATAGTTTTAGAGAAGTGCAAGATGTACTTGTTGCATGGTAAATGCATGTGTAGCATGTTGATGGCTTTTTTATTGCACTAAAACTTGAAATGCAGAATAACCAAATTTTGTTTTTTGTTGTAAAATTATGCAAATAATTTTTTGTAATTGCAATAATAATCACAGTAAGAAAGCAACCTAATAAAATAATTTTATTTTCCAGAATTAGTTTTGCTATATAAACTTCTGCCTGAGTTTTAGTATGAAATTTACTTGTGTCTTATTGTATATTATTAGTAAATTTTGCACTACTGAAAAATAAATGATTATTTTATGTATTTTTTTTTAAATAAAATATATTGGATCTTTTTTCTGCTTATTGATTAAAGGTGAAAAATTGTGTTAATGCTTTTTCTTTCTTTTGGATAGATAAAGAACATAATTTATCATGCTGTTAAAGATGCTTTAGCATTACTACAGTCTAATGATCCTGAAGATTCCAAAGTATGAGCTGACTCCAAAGAATTACATGCATCTATTGTGAGCTACAGAATTATGTACATCTAGTGTGAAATGAAGAATTATATATATAACGTGAGCTGAAGAATTACATCTAATGTAAACTGAAAAAGTATATACATCTAATGTAAACTGAAAAAGTATATACATCTAATGTGAGTTGAAGAATTACATATATCTAATGTGAGCTGAAGAATTACATATATCTAATGTGAGTTAAAGGATTATATACATCTGGTGTGCTCTAAACTTCAAAGAAGGGAACAATACAAACTTTGATCTTTCATATAAGAAGTGAAACCTCTCTTGTTCTATCTCCTATGGAGGTAATTGCTTCAGGAAATTGTGTAATGGGAGGGAGAAATAGAAGGTATATATATCCTGTGAAAAGCTGTTATTTGATAAAATTTCAGGAAATGTCAACGAAAATTCCATTTTCTAATTACACAAATGGTTAACAGTGTTTCAGAGTGATAAGTTATTAGATTGTTAAAGGCCTTGATGTCCTCATACCTCAGCATAATGCCAGTTATAGGCCTTGCCATTCATAGTTTCATAGGTGTTATTTGTGACACAAAAAAAATAAAAGCACCATTTTTTTCTACAGATAATGCCTTTAAAACAGATAAATATTTTCTATCAATGACATTTATGGCTTTGTCTGTAGGTATGTTATGTAAATTTGTGAAGATTTGTTTAGATTGTAAACACACCTCACAAAAAGTATTTCCTGTTATTTTTGTTGTAAAATATGTGAGAAAGTTGTTAACTTCATTTAAAACTCTAATTCTGTTAAGATTTTCAAAATTTGATAAACCATCAAGTGAATGAAAGAATTCTGCATGTTGTTTGAATGGTGCTTCTTGTGGTGAAGATAAACTCTATTTTTCCCTTTCAGAGAGGACAAAACTCTAGTACTTGTTTTAAAGTGCTATATTGTTATAATATTAAAAGACTTTGTATTTGTTTGGGGCCATATTAGTTTGATTATTTATAGAATAATTTATCTGTGGAGCTGGTTTTCATATGTGCAATCTTTTGTGTAAGGCACCCAACTCGTAGATGTGGTGATCTTGCAATACTTAGATTGCAAAATATCCTCAAATGAATTCCAACATGATTGGCTACATCTATAATGTATTAATTTTTTGCAAGGAATCATTGGCATCATTTTAGTTCATTGTGTATATATATTTTATAGTAATATTTTTATATTGGACATCTTTCTGTACAAATATATGTGAGTCCATCTCTTTGTTCTAACTCATTGTATAACTAGTATTGATAATTCATATTAAAATGCCAATGTTGATAAAGCTTGTGTTTCAATTTCTTTAAGATTCATAGATCACACTATCCAGGGTTCCCAGCATCATGGAAAGTCAGGGAATTTCAAAGTAATAATGGAAAGTCAAAGAAATTTCAAAATATATATGAAAAGTCAGAGAATATACGAATATTTTCTAAAAAGTCTTTAAAAAAATATGAAAACTGATGTGAAATTCATCAAATAATCTTAGGGGGAAAAAGTTCAAGAAATAATTGAAATATATATAAATATATATATTTCAAGAAATTTTCAGAATGATTTCAGAAAAAAAAATCACTAAATTTAAAAAGAATAATGAAAAAAAGTAGCAAATTTTGCTGTATGCCTATGTGTTCAAACAATTTTTTGAGGTTTGGTCTGGGATTTTTTCGAGATTTGGTCAGGGAATTTGCATGTAATATTTTGCTGGGAATCCTGCTACATCCCATTTTAAATTAAAAAGAAATATAATATAAAAGATCTTACTAATGCACAACATCTCAGATTAAACAATAAATTTTAAGAAGCACCTATAAATTTATGTTGTAGAGTAGGGATGCACAACCTGTGGCCCGCGAACTTCGTCAAGTTACAGCTAGATAAAATTGCAATTTTTGTGGAAAACTCGTAGAAAAAAATCGTAAATTTCGTCAATTTACCGCAAGAAAATGTAAAATTTCGTAGATCGGGCACGTAAAAATCGCGAATTTCATTGATCAAGTGTGGAAAAATCGTACTTTTCGTTTATGAAAAAATCGCGAATTTTGCCCATGAGACTCGGAAAAAAATAACAAATTTAACCGATCGGACACGGGGAAATTGCGAGTTTTGTCGGGCAGGCATGGAAAAATCTCGAATTTTGTCTTTCAGACGCGGAAAAACGCACATTTCAGTGATCAGCCAAGAAAAAAAATCATCAGATTTGTTGATGATACACGAAAAAATTGCAAATTAAACTCATCGGCTGCGGGAAAATTCACGTTTTCTCGGTCTGCCGCGTAAAAAAATGCGAATTTCGTTGATCCGACACGAAGAAATCGCGAATTTTGTCGATCAGGGGCAAAAAGTTCGTTGATAAGGCAAGGGAAAATCACGAATTTTGCGATGATGCATGGAAAAATTTAAAATTCCGTTGATCGGCTACGAAACAATCGTGAGTTTTGTAAGTTTATCAAGAGAAAAAAATCGCGAATTTTTTATAGCCGCGTAAAAAAATGCAGTTTTCGTCAGTTACAGCGCGAATTTTGTCGATCAGACACAGAAAAATCGCGAGTTTTATTGATCGGGTTCCGAAAAATGGCAAATTTTGTTACACGGACACAGGAATTTTGCGAATTTTGTTGATCTCACGCGGAAAAATTGCAAATGTCGTCGATCAGGCTCAAATAAAATTGCGAATTTCATCTATCTGGTGCGGAAAACTCCCGAATTTTGTTGATCAGGCGAAAAAAAATCGCGAATTTCGTCGATCGGTGTTGCAAAAATCGCAAATTTCATCGATGAGGTTCGTAAACATACCGAATTTCGTCAGTCGGCTTCATAAAAATCGCGAATTTCGTCGATAAGGTTTGTAAAAATCGCGAAATTTGTCGACTTGGTATGGAAGAATCGCGAATTTTATCAATCATGTAATGAAAAATTCCAAATTTCGTCGATCAGCTTCTTAAAAATCGCGAATTTCGGCAATCGGCGTCGTAAAAATCGCGAATTTCAACGATCGGCTTCATAAAATTCGCGAATTTCGTCGGCAAGTTTTACAAAAATCGCGAGTCTAATCGATCGGCTTTGAAAAATTGTGACCAGCTTCGTAAAAACTGCTAATTTTGTTGATCAGGCGCGGCAAATTTGCGAGTTTCCACTATCGGTTTGGTAAAAATTGCGAATTTCGTTGATCATACGAATAAAAATCGCAAATTTCACTGTTCAGCTTTGTAAAAATCGCAAATGTTGTCGATCGGCTTCGTAAAAATCTCAAATTTCGTCCATCGGCTTCCTAAAGATCGGTAATTTTGTCGATCAGGCGCAGAAAAATCTAAAATTTCGACGATCAGCTGCGGGAAAATCGCGAATTTTATCGATTATGTGAAGAAAAATCGCAAATTTCGTCAATCGTTTAAATAATAATCGCGATTTTCGTCGATCGGCTTCGTAAAAATACCTAATTTTGATGATCAAGCGCTGAAAATTTGTGAATTTTCTTGATCAGGAGCGGAAAAATTGTGATATTTCTCGATCGGTTTCGTAAAATCACGAATTTTGCCGATCGTCTTCGTAAAAGTCAGGAATTACGTCAATCGGCTTCGTAAAAATCGATAATTTTGTCGATCGGCCGCAGAAAAGTCACGAATTTCGTCAATCAGCTACGTAAAAATCGTAAATCAGCTTCGTAAAAATCGATAATTTTGTCAATCAGAAGCAGAAAACTCGAAAATTTCGCCGATCACTTACGTAAAAATCGCAAAATTCTTCGATTGACTTCGTAAAAATCGCGAATTTCGCCGATCAGCTTCGTAAAAATCGCAAATTTCGCCAATCAACTTCGTAAAAGTCGCCAATTTTGCCAATCACCTTTGTAACAATTAATAATTTTATCGATCAGCCGCAAAAAATCGCAAATTTTATCAATCATGCGAAGAAATAAAAATTGCGAATGTCGTCGATCGGCTTCGTAAAAATACCTAATTTTGCTGATCAAGCGCTGAAAAATTGCGAATTTTCTTAATCAGGAGCGGTAAAATTGTGATTTTTCTCGATCGGTTTTGTAAAATCACGAATTTCGTCGATCGGCTTCGTAAAAATCAGGAATTTCGTCGATCGACTTCGTAAAAATCGATAATTTTGTCGATCGGCCGCAGAAAAGTCACGAATTTCGTCAATCAGCTTCGTAAAAATCGATAATTTCGTCAATCAGCCGCAAAAAATTCGAAAATTTCGCCGATCAGCTTCGTAAAAATCGCGAATTTCCCCGATCAACTTCGTAAAAATCGCAAATTTCGCCGATGAGCTTCGTAAAAACCGCGAATTCCGTCAATGGGCTTGTAAAATTCATGCTTTTGTCGATCAGCCTTGTAAAATTTGCAAATTTTGTCGATCGGTTTCGTAAAAATCGTGAATTTTCTTGATAGGTTTCGTAAGAATCGCAACTTTTGTTGATCAGGCATAGAAAGATCGAATTTTCTCAACCAGTTTTGTAAAAATTGCGAATTTTGTCGATCTTTTTCATAAAAATCCCTAATTTGGTCGACATGCATGGAAAGCTGCAAATTTTGTTGATCGGGCGTTGAAAAATCAGGAATTTTAATGATGAGACACGGAAAAATCTTGATGATCGGCTCCTTCCCTCTCTTTCGTTCATAAAGATCATATTTTTTTTCGACACCAGCTACTTATCTTTGTGTTTTAGCACTTTTAATAAAATAAAATTTATTCTCCTGAATAAAGTCAAAGAATAATATTACATCTTGAGAATAATCCTTGCTACATCTGTCATATGTACAAACATAAAAACTGCTGATATATCCTTACCAACTGAAGTGGATATTTTGACTGATTAAGCAAAACTTGAAGGGGTATCCTCCCACTTCCCTCTGAAAACATATTTTTATTCGATTATAGGCCACAGATCACCTTCGAAATTGAATTATCTCCATGTTATTGATTTGGCCCTCGACCCAACAGACATATTGGTAAGTGGCCCTTCTCTTGAAAAGGTTGTGCACCCCTATAGAGGACTAAGTTTGACATAATTTCCTCTTTATCTTCTTGATTCAGATTTTTTTAATGAAAAAAAAAAAAAAAAAGGCTACAGTGAAATCTGAGGTGGATTTACTTGTGACTAAAATAAAATTCAGCCTTAGAAAGAAAAATTTTATGGACATCCCGGTCACAAAATATTATACCTTTCCTTGGCTAAAAGCTAAAATTAACATATCTTTAATTTTTTTTAAAATTAAATACACAAGAAACCTTAATATATTTATAGTAATAATTTACATTATAAATTGACACATACACACTAGTACCAATCAAAATTACAGATTTCAGTGAAAATAAAATTATACTTACCTTAATAAAGGCTTTAAAATTATGTTGTCTTAAACTTATTTAGAAAAAAAATCCAATATTGTTTATTTTTTTCTAATGGCTTCTTTCTCCGTAGCACATTGTATTTCAGTTAACATTGGTATAATTTTGTAATTGTTTTGCTATCTGTAAAAATTCTGTAAAAGCTTTAGATTCTTAAGAGCTTTTTGATATGTCTTAATGCTTGTCATGTAGTCTTTCAACATCCTTATCACTATCCGAAATTTCTTCAGTGTCAAAACTGAACCCTGATTTCTTAAATCACTTTATTGTATCAGTTTTTTTTTTTTTAATAGAGGCCCTGTCAATCCACTTAATTGCGTTCAAAACGGTTACGGTCTTAGCTAGTTTGGATGCAGACTTTGCTGTTCCCATTGCAGCTAAAATTGATCAAAGGAACTATTTTTTGTGGACAGTTTTTAGAGTTTTGATTATCCCTTGATCCAAAGGCTGGGTTCTAGATGTGAACCTACTGTTCCTTCCAGCGAATACCACATTTGTTAATTTATATCGTGATGGCAAGGTTCATTATCTAAAAATAACACATGGCGGTTATCTCTTTGCATTTTTTCAACCGTTCTTCCATGATTACTGCTGTATTCCATGCTTTTATGAGATTTTCAGGTAACCGGTAAACTTGACACATCGATGTTTATGAAACATCTTGGTTTTTGTGATTTTCCGATTACCAATGGATTTTCCATTTCTCCTTTCATATTGCAGCAAAGAAGCAAAGTCAGGCTTTCCTCCAAAACATGCTTTTGCTTTTTCAGTCGGAGTTTTCGTGGGCGAGTCCCATAAAAATAATCCAGTTTCATCACAATTAAAAACATCCCTTTGAACATAACCATTTATTAATGTAAAAATTATGTCCATCCATTTTTTGAATTACCATTGGCTTTTCCTTTTCTCATTTCATATTGCAGCAAAGAAGCAAAGTCAGGTGTTCCTTAAAGTGCTTTCCACCAAAACATGCTTTTGCTTTTTCAGTCGGAGTTTTTGTGGGTGATTTCCATAAAAATAAACCAGTTTCATCACAATTAAAAACATCCCTTTGAGCATAACCATCTATTAATGTTGTAATTATGTCCATTTATTTTTCAACTTCAGAATCTGGAATATCTTTTGATTTGCCACATATTTGTTTCAATGACAGATTATGTCGAGCTCTGAAGCTTAGAAAAAACAAATCGCTGAAGAAATTGGGGAAAAAAAATTTTAAAGCATTAAATGGCTGGTTGATAAACCAGCCATTTGATGATTCAAAATCTCTTTTCCCAATTTCTTTAGCAATGACTTTTTCTGAAGTAAAATTCCTGATATGGGGAAATTTTTTGCTCTGGCATTGGAAAACCATTACCATGTTAGCTTATTAATGTTTTCGTTTTCAACTTGCCTTTTATGTTTGTGGGTGCTATCTCCCCCTTTTTCAAATTCTTTATCAAGTTCGTCTTGCTTTTTGATAGCATCATAGATTTGAGTTTTTCCACATATAAATTTTTCACATAAGCTTTTAACTGGGATATTTTGTTCTTTGAGTTTAATAATATCAATTCTGTCTTTTAAGGATTCGACATTTTTGATTTATTATCCATTTAGGAATAATGATTTGAAATGTACAACAAATCTCCTCTTTATAATCTGCAAGTTTATATGACAACACTGATTTAAACACAAACTAAAATTACTTACACTTTCATAAACTGCATTCTTTTCACATATTGAAAGAACTTGTAGATATTTCTAGAAGTTGTGGCAATACTCTTTCTATCTGAAATTCTAGGAAGATATCAATCACAGTTTGTTGTTTTATAGGACAGATAAAAATTAGCAGCTGACCAGGAGCAAAACTATTTCAGACGACTACAAAAGGATGCTGAAATTTTCCATAAAGTGTCAATGTTGTAACCCTCCCTTTTTAAACAGATTCTCATATCTTATTGTAACCTGAGAATGAACTTCTCAAAAATCCTGTGACCCATTGTTCAACAGTTCCCTGTCATATACAATAAGAAAATCATCCCCAAATTATTGTCAGCAATCAGTGGCTCCTTTTCTTAACCCCTGGGAATGCGACTGGACAATAAATACATTTCATTATGAAAATAAAAGATTTCTTTCCATTTATATTTTGCAGGAAAATTTTCTTCCATCTTAAACAGTAAATTTGCTACCTGAGACCCAAAATGAATGTCTGGTTCCATGTTACACAAGGTCCTTAGACAGAAATCTCTATATTTAAAATTGTGGGACTCTGAAATGTTTCCGCCTTAGACAGATTTCACTGCATTTTAAAATTTAAAAGAATTTTAACATTGAGAAAGGTGATTTTATCCATACACATTTGAATTATGTATAAAATATAATTTTAATAATCTTTAGGATGATCTATATAATTCCAAAAAATTTTAATCTGAATTCAACATAAAAATCATATGTTATATTCATATATCAGACATATTTACAAGGTGCGTTTGATGAGGTAATTATTCTCAATCTCTTGCCTGAAGGTGTTTGTTATAAAGATTTACTATATATGCCTTGCTGTGTTGTAGAGATCTGCACGGGCTGGGCCGATTTCCATTAACAGCATTCGAGCCAGACTCGGGCTGGGCCCAGTCAATAACATTTTCAGGCCAGGCCTAGTCACTAATCTTTTTCGGGCCGAGCCAGGCTCGGGCCTCAATTTTTTTTCCTGGAGTATCGGGCAGGGCCTAACATAATTTTTCTGTATGAATCCGAGACTGATTTCATTCTTTCTAGTCTTCATGGACAAAAATAATCAGTTTCTGTTGAATCATCCCATATGAAAATCCTTTTCTCGACGTGGCAGAGTCTGTTCATAAATCAGTAAAATTTGGCTTGGTTCAAAATTTTTTGCAAAAAAGGCATATACTTTTAAGTCATCATTGTTATTTTTAAAGAATCGTAGATTACTAAGCTTATTAAAATAGAGTTAAACACATGAAAAAGAAAAAAAATTATGACAGAATTTTCTTTTAAACTGAAAACTGCAAATTTCTTTTAAACTGTTCATCCATGCAAAATACGCAAGAGAAAAATATATTAAACATTTACATCTGCTAAGAAGGAAACATTTTTTTTCTTTCCAATGCGATTCTGTCTTAGAAGATTTTACTTTTACCATGTACTGTTTTTTAGATTTTTATGTCTCCATTAGATAGATTAATAATACTGATGATAACTGAAACATTTACATACAACAAACAAAGGTTCATTAAAAGCATAAATATTGCAGCCTACAGCATTTCTGCATAAATGGAGATTATAAAGATCAAAACAGTTATCTTAGTCTTTTTTTTTTTTTTTTATCTGAACTCTTTTGTAAGAGTAAAGATCAATGTTCTGTAGGAATTCACTTAGGTTCGGGCCGAATTTTTAACTTTTTTTCCAGGCTGGGCTGAGCTAGGGCTGAAATTTTAACTTTCAAGCCAGGCCGGGCCAATATTTTTTCCGTTCGGACCAGGCTGGGCACATGCTGAAATTTTAACATTCGGATCAGGCTAATATTTTTTTCATTTGAGTCTGGCTGATTTTTTTTTTTTTTCTATTGATCGGGCTGGTCTCGAGCTTGGAAATTTTGGCCCATGCAGACCTTTACTGTGTTGCCTGTTGATTTATTATGTTAAATAGACTTGCCTATGGTTATACTGTATTTTATGCAATTAATTTTCTTTAGTATAAAGATAACAATATGCCATTAAAATCTCAAATTTCCAGAAACTGGATTTCTAAAATTCTATTCAACTAAACTATACATTACTGTGACATTGTGAAAAGAACTAGAGTTGTTAAGTCTATTACACATGATTCTGCACCATTTGTGTAAATATAAATTATACTAAAATGAAAGAAACTACTACCTAAGTATTAGCAATAAAGAACATTAAAGCTATTTTTAAAACACTAAAAATATAACATTTAATGGTTAACAAAAATAATTGAATAAAAATTGATATTGCAGTAACATTATAAAAATATATTGATATTAAGTTTCAACATCAATAAATATAACATTAATGTTGCAACATATACAGTAGATCTTTATACCAAACACTTTCAGATAGAGAACTAGGCCATTGACCCAAACTGGGAATTCATTTCTATGTTTTTTACAAGGAGAATGATAATGCCTTTAAGGCTAAGAAGCACGGGAATTTTTTTCTTTGTAGTTTATCAGCTGAATTGCCTTGTAAAGTACTTCATAAATTATTAATAAAAAATACTATGATTACTAAGTAATCAGCCTTTTAAAAATTGATTTAAATATCTAAGTATTTATAATATAAATTAATAAAGCAAATTTTACTTAATAGAACATTCTACATGCGTAAGTAGGTATAGCTATAATTAAACTGACAGTATCCAATGTGTTAAGCAGAGTTGGGCAAAATATATTGAAAAGTCATTTTCGATCCAAAATACATTAGGTTTAGAACGAAAAATATGAAACAATTTTTGAATTGGAAAAGTTCCAAATTCAAAATACATTTGAAATGTTAAAAAAAAAAAAAAAAATGTGTATAAGATTACAGGTTTGCATGGGGCCGTGTCTGGCACAGTCAGCTAGCCAATTTTAATCTGCAACACTTGAGTTGGCAGTTGGGCCTGACCAGACCTGTTCTTCAGTCTGTCCGGGCTGGGTATTGGGTTTATTTTTCTCTGAAGGATAGGCTGAGATGGACCTCATCACCACGCTTTCGAGTCCCGGCTTTACTATTTTCTGCAGACTCGGGCCGAACCTCACTTATTCCTTCCAGACCTGACCAGGATTGGACTTCATTCTTCCTAGAGCACTAGTTGCAACAGTCAAAAATTTTAGTACAGGTGTTGACCCAGTCTATATGAAAATCATTGACTCATCCCATCTCAGTCGGCTTATGGAAAAATTCAGTAAAATATGGCCTGATTCAATTTTTGGCAAAAAATGTATTTTTAAATTGCTATAATTTTACCATTAAAAATCTTA
Source organism: Maratus speculifer (assembly GCA_964019185.1). NCBI lineage: Eukaryota > Metazoa > Arthropoda > Arachnida > Araneae > Salticidae > Maratus > Maratus speculifer. The sequence goes on from CAXHSM010000008.1 coordinate 27,610, forward strand.
CTATTTTTAATGAATAATTAAAATATTTATGGGTGATAAAAATAAAGTGCAACAAAAGGAACTTGAAAATGAATCTGTCTATAAATCCTATCTTAAATGGGAAATGTGTTGATTCATGCAAAGTAAATTTAATAATAATAAAAAAAAGAATATAATACATTTAGAACAAACTATGCGCTTGATAAGAAGGATACCTGCCTATAATGAAATTTTTCCCCTATCCTGCACGAATCCATCTTAGAAGATTTTACTGTATAATATTTTTCAGATTTTTAAGTTTCCAGGACACTGAATGATTTTAAGACTGCTTTCATCTGCTCTTGTTAACACGTGCAAAAGTTTTTGATAAATTTACAAATTCAAATGGAAAGATATAAAACTGGAAGGCCTGACTATGGAAGCAATTTAGAATCGAACTGAGTTTTCCATTTTTTTTTAAATCTATAACCTATTAAGTTATAAGTGATTTCGATTCTGACATCACCCCATTTTGAGTGGTTATTCTTCTTTTGTGAGGAAATTCAATTCAAAATTACTTCTTTGATACTATTTTCTGAAAAATTCATTGTGTTTGCAAAAAAAATGGGAAAATGAGTGCAATTAGATAGTTTCTGAACAACAACACCTGCTAGTTTCATGTATTTTCAAACAAAAATAAATTAAAACATGTCATAAAATTGCCTTTTTTGATTTAAAAATAGCCTTAATCATAACTAAAATAATTTCCTTAAAGATTAATTAAACAAGTAAATATCACAGTCCGAAGTGGTTTGAAAGTCTATAAACATAAGGGAAAAAACTGAAATAATATTTTTGATCAGAATTCCTTGTACAAGATGATTTTTAACCACATTGACACAAAAATTTGTCTTCTGGAAATTTAGTCTTTCCAGGTTAATCAAGTTTTTGTACGATCAGGGACTGACTGAACTTTTAGCTTTTATATAGAGCTGGGCTAGTTCAGAGATTGTAATACATTCAAACAAAGAGTTTTGTACCAATTTTCTCACTTGATGGCAATACCTCACTAGTTATTAAGTTTTTATCTTTAAAAAAAATTTCCAGTTTGCATCAAACACAACAGTAGAATTTGCTTCAACTTTTTCACCCAAAAATATTGAAAGTATTGCAAGATAAAATTTTAGACATTCGAGTATATCACATATTTGTAATTATGGTTGCTTAAAACTAAAATATTTCAGTACATGAGCTTGAAATCTTGTTTTTGTGTTTGGACAGATATGGAACATAGAGCATAAAGCTCATAAAGCATTCTAATGAAAAATGTCGCGCAAAGGGCTAAAGCAAGGTTAAATCAATGCAATATTATTTGCATCTGATAATGATGATCAGTCTTTGGGAGTTTCTGATGATAGCCAGGATGATTCAACATACATTTCAGCTAAAAATAACTGAAAATGCTATTTCTTCATATGAATCAGAGATTGACTGCAACAAATGGGATCCAAGAAATTGATTCAACTTCCACAGGAGATAAATTTTCGTAACTAATATTAAAGTAATTTTAAATTTCATTAAAAGTTAAAATCAACAAGTGAAATTCAACAATATTGAAGTCGGACCTTTTTCCGCTGGCGGGACATTGTTATATGCTGGGAGTGTATGTGTGGTGGGGGGGGGGGGGAAGGGGAATTGAATTTCTAAACTAAACAAATTTTCAAATTATCTGGGTAGTTATATGTTAATGTTCTCGACGAATTCTCCCCCTCCCTGAAACTCTGAATTAAACACTGAATATATAAAATGAGAAACATCAATTTAGAGAAAAATTGTTTATTCTTTCAGATGCTGCAGATATCCCTGCTGGATCCAGTGTTGATATTAAAAAGTCACAAAGGAAAGACAAATACCTGAAGCACAAATAAAATATAGAGGAAGCAATTCCTTAAGGGCTGAAATTATGGCTCTAGAGACTCCCTATCAGTTTTTGCCTCTTTTTTAAACCCTGAACTTTTGAATGTTGCTTCAGAAGAGAGACATAGATACAACATACATAGGAAAGGATTCTTCTCAACTTTTGCAAGTTTCCATTACAGATATTACTGGAGTGATGTTTTAGGTAACCAAACAATTAAAGAGACAATATCTTTCATCGAATTTGAAAAAATCTGACATTTTAATGACAATACTAATAAAATTCCTCAAGGCATGAAAGGCCGTTTTCGCATTTTAATGACAATACTAATGAAGTTCCTAAAGGCATGAAGGGCCGTGATAGACTTTTTGAATTAACGGTCTCTAACAGAGTGTATCACGGCAGTTGGATTTATTATATACCACCTGATTCGAATCAAGATTCGCAGCAGAAGCTTTTAATTAAATTTTATGTTTCTAACTTTGGAAAAAAAAAAGTTTCAAAATGGATTTCTTTATTTAATTTTTTTTTCTTTTTTTTTTTTTTAATATTCCGGCATGTTTTCAACATTATAGAAAAACAATTGTTTACCTCTCAAAGGGTTAAATACCTACAATAAAATTTTAATGCATATTATAATATTTTTGTATATATAATATACCAGTATTGTGAACTTCATGCCACATTTGATACAAAAAATGAAAATATCTCATTATGTGCTTTGGGACACATATGGCACATACCACAAAAATCCATATTAAAAAATATATATGAAGTTGGAATTTTTTTTTATTATTTTTCCTGCATTTGTGACTACCTAAAGTAATCAAAATAATTTTTTCATATAGAAAAGAAAAATTGTGCAGTGAAGGGTTAAGTAGCAAATTCATAATTTAAGCAGACATTAAAGAAAATAAGTAAAAATGATTTAATTTCGGAAATCTAAAATTTTGAAATATTCTAATTCCTAAACTTTTTATTCAAATGACATAAAGTTTGATTCCCGGTCATGATTTCAAAAGAAAATTAAGGATATTTTATCAAACTGCGCTATATTTTTATTGATATTTTAAGAGTTAGTTTGAATTTTAACATTTAAACAAATCCCCAAATCTTTATGAATGCCTAGACATTATTCCCAGTTGAGTTTTACCTTTTTCATTTGACTCTATGGTTTGCTGCCGAATTAGTAGAAATTATATGAAAGCTATTTTTTACCATTGGACTATATATACTAGGATACTCTTTTTTTTTTATGATTTGTATAAAACTAATATAACTAAATCATGTAAATTTTATTTTCATCCATTTATTGATTAAATTATGAAAAAATGCATCACATAATTTTACAAATGAATGTTATAAATATTTATGCATATAAAGCAGACTCTCGCATAGCTTGGGACCAGAGGTTGTGCAGATTTTAGAATTTTGCAGATTTCTGGTCATTGCTTTGTTTACATTTTTTAAACAGTAATTTGAATGTAATTAATAAAGCAATCGAAACTGTAATGAATGTTTACTATATAATAAAATATTAAAATAAGTAATAAATAAAATAATAAAAATTTAGATGTTTTTTAAATGATTAAGATATTAAAAGTAAAGGTCAAGTTAATATTCAATGTGTGATTTAATGTTCATTATAAAGATGAAATGTATTTTTCTTAAATTATTCAATGGAACTTGCCTCATAAAGGTACATTACTAATTCATATCAAAATCATAAAATAAGAAAGTTTTATTTCAGGCTTAACCAGACATAATAACCAAAAAAAGCTTGATTAATAGATAAATATATATGGTAAGAAGATTGTGATTATCAATGATATTAGCAATATCTTCAATTTTATCAGAAATAAATTTATTCTTCCTTCATGAAAAAAATGAATTCAGTAATATTAACAAAAACTACAAATTAAAATATGTATGGAATTGATATAAAACTAAAAAAAATCAAGTTTTGTCCCTATATTTGAATTGAATGTTTCATTGTTTACATCCATAAATTAGTGCAGATTTTTGAGAGCTGTAGATTTGAGGGAGTCTACTGTATATTGAACATATGTAACTTTTGTGTATGGGAAAATTTCTTGCATTATGCAACAGATTAGCTTTTATAGATTTTATAGAACAATAGAAATATTTGTTTTTATGATGTAAAAATACTTACAAAAATATATGCTTTAAAATCTTTATTTAATTAATAAAAATATTTATTGTAAAAAGGAGAGAAATCTGAAATATCCCGAGAAGTTCTTTATATAACTAATTGCTAATAAAAAAGTTAGTTGTTTATTTTAATATTGAATACTTTGTATAAAACTGGATTTCTCACAAAATATTCAGTCATTGTGATATGTGACCGGATTTGAGAAATTGGCAGTAGCAGCAGCCAAAGATCTAGAGAAATAAGTCACCAACCACTCAATGTTCAACTGCAGCTCACTCCATCGATCCCGACTGTTTTTTTACCCTATTTTAAACATATATCAGTTTGAAAATATGCAAAATACTGCCTATCTTGATCATGTGACATTCAATTGGGAGGGAGCAGGTAAGTTGTGCAGCAGAGCTGCCAACTTCTATGGCTTTTTAAATCAAACAAACATGTTTAGAACCACAATTTTTTAAAAAGTAAAATATATGCCAAATTTATTCAGTGCCACGTATTAGAATATATATAATCAGTTATTAAATAAAATTACTATTTCTAATATGTTTACTTGACCTCAAATAGGCATAGAAGTTGGCAGCCATGGTGCAGCCTTTTTATTTCGTTGGCTGTGGCTACACATGATGTTTTTGCAAATAAAAAATTAAATAGAAATCAAATTCGCAAAAATTAATCCTTGAGAACCAATGCCGACTAAATCCATTTCTAATAATTGGCATAAAGAAATGTACCGGGTGCTTCACTGGTTTTCATTAGTTATATAAAAATCCAGATTGCAATGAAAATAAAAGTGTCCAAAATTCTTTTTTGGCTAATAAGTGTTATCTAAATTTAATGATAAGTAAAAATATCATAAAACAATCTAAGTTTAAAGGATAACAAAAGAGCAAAAACAAAACCGAAAGTCATTCGCACGATATTATCTTTTATGAAAAAGAAGCTAACACGCAAATTTGTTATAATATAGCATTTTTACCATCCTCTTCATGAACAGATTAGATTATCTTGATCTATATTTTCTTGACCATACCCAGTTTTCTGCATGAGAAAAGTTTTTGCTTGCTTTCGTGTAGAAATTTGCTAGCAACTGCAAATTGCTTGCGAAATTAACATTCTACTTAAACTTGACTGAACCATTGGTTTATTGTCGCATCATATTTCTAGTTCCTCTCATTTCAATGTGATAAAAAAAGTTTTCATTTACAGTTTTCGGAATTTTATAGTACAACTACGGTACACATACACACTCACAATAAAAATAAATAAAAAATAACAATAAAAAAAAAGGACAACGAGAGAGAAATGTTTCTCCATTTAGCACACCTGTATACAAAAATGTAATATCCAAACCAAATAATTTTCGTCGATCCGAAAACAGACTGAACTTGAACCCTGTTGACTTCAGCCCGAAACAAAAATAAACTTGAAAGAAAATTAATTCATACATTAATGCAGTTGTGTGAAAAAAATAGGGTAAAGTGCCCAAATATGGTATAGTCCCCTAATATGGCACTATCTTACATCTTGTAAAGGAGAAGTCGCTCTATTGAGAAAGTTCTCCAAAACTAGTTTTTCGAGTTTACTCAACAAGGTGCAGTGCGTATCATTACCTCGTCGCTCAGCTCACAAGATGCAACCCCTCGACATAGGGTTCATGGCTCCACTCAAGTGTTACTATGGTCAATAGATTGAGACATGGCAGAGAAACATTCCTGGAAGGATTGTGACAAGCAATCAGGTTGGTAAATTGTTTGGGAAGGTATACAATAGAACTGCGACAATGATGACTTCAATCAATGCCTTTAAGAAGGTTGAATCCTTGTAACAGACATTTTCGAGGATATTGATTCATGCCAAGTAATAATTCTGAGGAGTCTTTAAACAGAAACGATTCTAATGATGCTTCATATGGTGTTCTTCTTCAAGCTTCATCAATTTCTTCTAGAATGCCTTATAAGGATCTTTCTTCCACTAATAATTTGAATCCTGCTCCCACAAAACAACATAGTCAAAACTTCGTGTCACCTAACGACATCTCCCCCGTGCCTTCACAACATGCTTCCTATTCATCATCAAGATCAGAAAAAGCCTCACATTTTACATCATCTCCCTAAAAGAGGATATTAAACCAAAAAAAATGGATGACAAAATGCTAAAGAACAAAACAAGAAAGATAAAACTAAGAAAAAAACTGGCAGTAAGTGCTCTCACCAATGAAGAAAGGCCATCGACCCCTAAAACATCAATTTCAGGAAAATCTGCAGCAAAAAATTGTATTTGGAAGGCAGAGGAGAGAATGACTTGGAAAAAACGCCGAAAAGCTATTCATATTGAATCATCTGATGATAGTCTTGATGAGGATGACCTACCGCTGATCGACACAGACTCTGACATGGACCTGGAATTGCTCAATACAACAGAAAAAAACGTTGAATTTTTTTTTTTTTTTTTTTTTGTGCATCCAAATTTTCTGATGATTGCATGTAAGAAACGGAGGCTACATGCACCCAATGTATTAGATGGTCTCATGAGGATTGTGGGGAGAGATAAACCGACTTATTTCTATGCAACTCAAGTTTTAAACTTTCTTTTGTCTAATTTTTTCTTATTCTTATTCTACTTTCTTTTTTTGTTTTCTTTCTTTTTACTTTTATATCAATTATTTGTTTTCTTCTGTTTATTTTTATTTCTGTTTATTTAGATTCTAAGTTCGATCCCCTGTACTGGAACCCCTGTACTTCTTTCTATTTGAAAATAATATTGTGATTTATTTATGATTAAACATTTTAAATTTCGTTTAAACTTTTTTTCGTTTTCTAGACATTTAAAATTTTATTTATATATCCGCTAACCTTTTTTTAATCTCGGACTTTCAAAAAACTTGGAATTTTGGATTCGATTTAAATAATTTAATTTGAACATTTTAAATTAGATTAAAATAAATAACTTCCTTTTATAATTATTTAAAAATTATATTGATTGATGCTGTATCTATGTAAGAATTTAATAATCATAAATTTGCAATTTGGATTTATCAATTAAACGGTGAGTTGTTTTGAAAGAAATATTAAACGAAACCTTCTGTGCAATCTGCGATCACACTTTCTTACTTGTTTTCCATTATTGAAATCATGTGAAGCACCGGAGCCGTCGCGAAACTAATTTCTTCTCTAAGAGAAGAAACTTGTTTCGCGACGGCCCTGGAAGCACCCAGTATAGAAGGTTAAAGTATTAACATTTGGCAAATACTTGGTTACAAGTTTCAGCCTACAGCATGCTTTTTTTTTCTTTTTAATTTTGTACAAAATATCTTCTTTGAATAACAGAAGAATGACAAACTTCTTAAATACAAATGAAGTTGGAATGGTATGTTCGTGGTGACGGTCATAAACTCCTATGTTATAAGGAAGTTTTCTTATGAGACAGAGCAGCAACTTTTTTCTTGTATTACAGGCACTGGAGGTAACATTCTAGGAGGTGGCTCTTCATAAGCACCATCTAAATAAAGTCTTATGACGAACATCCAGTTAACTACTGAGCATATACTGTTATTAGCATAACATAGTTCAGATCCATTATTTATTTTATCACGACGCTTGATTTGGTAGATCTTTGTTTCTGCGCTTAGGACACGAGCACCTAAGAAATAGAAGGAGTAAATATTGCTTAATAGTTAAGTTAATTGAAATAGATTAGATACAAAGCAGTATACAAAGTAAGCGTCTATAAATGGGAGGAGTAACCACAGAGATTAAAGGCGGGGTCACACCATTCAAGGTCATACGCCACCTAGAGGAAGGGGATGAATTACAAGAGGATTATTAAGTAGATTGTAAATTTTTTTGTGTGAATGGCAACGAAATTGTTATGTTTTATAAAATAAAATATTACTTTAAAAAGTTGGCTGGTTAATATGTAGAATAAAGTTTAGGTTTGAAATATCATTGTAAACAAGTATAGAATAAATAAGTAAAGTAGACTAAACATTAAGATTAAATACACTAAGATGAAATGTTATTTAATTATATGATACAAATGGTGTTGATTTTAAATACGTTCAATTTTAATTATGTTTTTTTAATGTAATGAATGATAACGCATAAAAATTAGTAAGTAGTTGATTTGCAAAGATAGAATTTTGTAGTCTCATTTTTACTAAATTTTTGATGTGCTAAATTTATAAAAATAATATACTTGGTTGTATTCCCGATGAGACTATAATGTTTAGAATATGTATAGAATTTAATAATAAATAAAATATTCAATTTTAGATCCTTTTTTTTTTTCATTTATCGAGTGCAGACTATAAGAATCCAATATTTTTTTGTCGTATTGCACTTATGTTATTTAACTTGCAAAACATTTCATTCTTTTAATTTAAAACTCATTTCATTATATATTCGGAATAACCTTAATTTAAAATGCATGTATTAAATATTGTATTATTGCATAAAAAAAAACATTGTTCATTAATGTGTTTAAATATTTCGTGATTCAAGACAATAATTTTCCTAAAATAGCCAAATTGGAATTTTTTTAACAGACAAAACCATTTAGAGAATTCCTATTAAAAATTCAGTCATAAATTACAAGTTATTCTCTCATGAAAGATGAATCTTTTTTACAGATTTATTGGAAAATATTTTTGTTACAGCTTTTTAAAATATATATAAATGTTATTTTAAAAAAGTCGCATTGTCATTTTAATGTCAGGGCAAAAGACAATGTGTTTTTGATGCATTCTTTAGTGCTTTTCTACCTAAATTAAAATATATTGTGACTATATTGTTAAATATACATAATTTTATGAAAGCAAACTGTTGCAAAAATATTTTGCAATAAATCTCGTAGACAAAATTCATCTGCCATGATTCAGTAAAAATTTTGAAAAAAGGTGCTAGAGATGCACAAATAATAGATATCTGTGCATATATGACGTTAAACTAAAAACCTGCATATTTGCATTACCACCCCGTCCACCAGATGGCGCAGCTGTGTTAATATATGCAAAATTCCAGCATTGTCTTTGTACGCTTGATATGTATGCAGTTTTGAGTAGATATTTAAAAATGATTTCAATTGTAAAATTTAGAAAGATACGAAGTGCAGAAATAAGTTATTGTATTTGTATAGTAATATAAAATACTTGTGCATCTGTGCAAAAAATATAAAACGTTTTCAATGTTATATTTTTACTGCCAAATAATTATTATATTTTCTCTTTTACTCTAGCAACTTTATTTCATAAGGTGTCAGAAAAAGCAAATTTATTATAATGGTTCATTTATTGGTGTTTGTTCCAATTACGATAGATTTGTGAAAAAAAAAATTAAATAAAATATAAAATAGACACTGCTGAAGAGAGCCACCCTGACGAGTTTTATATTTTTATTCTAAGAAATTGAAAAAATAAGCGGTTGAAAAGTACAATTGCTTGAAATTATGTTTAATATTACATTTCTCAAAAGTTAAATATCGTTAATCTTCGGGAAATCTTATGTGTTTAGAAATATACGTCTAATCTAACATTAGTAAACTGCTGATTTCAAGAAGTTAGATATTGTGTGACGTGAGATGAAAATTAAAATGTTTTGTAAAATTGACATTGAAACGTGGGGTCCCTGATCTAAAGATATACTAAACTAGGTCTGTGGCTATAAGATAAATGAAGGATCAGAGCCTACAGCGCCCAACCCCGCTTACTTGACACTGGGTGCCGAGGTGCTACACAGCATACTATGATGTCCCGGCTAGGTGGTTGGATTAACGATGTATCTTTTGTGTTTAGCTCCAAAGCTAGCTTGGTACTCATTTTATTGATCCCGATGGGATTGAAAGGCTAGTTGAACCTTACCTAGCAGAGTCAAACTCTCGACCTGATGCATGCTATCGGATATGCTAACCACTGCTCTACTGAAAGATTTACTAATAATTAAAACTTCTCCAAAAATAAAGGTAATTATATTTTTTTTCCTAGAAAATGCAAAGATATTTTAAGTACGTAGATAATTTAACAGTCCCATGGAATGCTATTATAAAAACTTTGACTTACTGAGCATCCATAAACTAACAATTTCATTTTATTTATTTTCTATTGTATTTATTTTTAATTGTGATTTGTGAAGTTGTTTAACTAGCATAGAATTTCATGCAGTTTCCCCACTTGGTTTATAGTAATTCAAAAAATATAATTGAAAACCTTATAGATAAAATTAGCTTAAAAATTAAAATTATGTCCATGTATAGAAATAGATATATACACATATGTAAAGAAAGACAACAATTAAGTTCACCTACATGTTTATTTTCAGATAATACAGAAAAAAAAAATAAATAAATAAATAACTATCTCCAAAAGTGAACGAGAAGAGTTACAATATTTGAATTTAAATTCTATCTAAATTTATTTGCAATAAAACTAGCATTAAGCAATCTAAACAATTTCTTTGGAGTTCTTTAATTAAACATCATTTGACAGAATATTTTTTAATGAATCATTGGAGGAAAAATACATGTAGGCTGACTTACATTTTTAATTTTTACCCCCTTTTGTTAATTTTTTTTTTAAAGTAAATAAACCAATTTTTGAAAAGTTCAATCCAATTAATCGAACCAATTAACTCGATTAAAAATTGATCGATTAATCGGCATAGTCCTAAAAAAATTACAAAATCTGAAAATGTAATCATACCTGTTGCTTTTACCCATGCTGATATTCTTTGTTTAGTGGCAGCAAGATCTTCATATTCAGCATCTATACATATCCCCGACGTTAACTGCACTGGTAAAAAAGTTCTGCAAAAGAGCTCTCTAAAACTTGATGGGTTTGCTCCGATTGAATAAGAATTTGCAAATGGCTTTGCATAGGCAATTCGCAGCACTCGAACAAAGTGTATTTTCGTGGTATTCTTTGAGTAACTCATTTTTTGCGTGTTGACTGTGCCTGCTGAAACATAAAAAATGATAAACTTGTACATCCATTAATAAAAAAAAACATTGAATTTCTCAACATCTTTTTTACACATTCGTTGCACACTTAAATAAAGAAATTACATTATAGCGAAATTTTGTATAAAAAATTGATTTGCTATAAATTCCCAAATTAGAATAGATCTACGAAAGGATTCAAGTATCGTAGTTTCCTTATAAATATAATGTGTTCACTCTCAACGGTGACCAATGACTAATTTCTAAACTGTTAGTCGTAGACATATAGTTCCAATTGCAAAAATGCTTTAAAAAAAATAAAGATTATTTTTTTTTAAACAATTTAGGTAAAAAAAATTACGAAAATTAAATTTTTATATGGTCCCCCAGTTCTATAAGTGATATTTAGTAAAAATTTCTCATCACTCTAACAAGCAATACAAAACAGATTGCATTCATTCAAATTGACCGAGTAATGAAACTTTAAATTTCATGACTTAAACCATTTTTCTGTAACTGAAAACAGATGAGTTGGACTAAGTTTTAAGAAGATGTACACAAAGTGCTTAAAATATTATAAAGAATGTCTATTTCCAGCGCTGTCAATGGCTAATTCCTAAACCATTTGTCACAGACATATAGTTCCAATTACAAAAATGTTTTAAATGAGATAAAGAAATATTAAAAGTGATTTAACTGAAGGTGCTGCCACCGTACGTAAGTTTTGTGGTAGTGTTAATTTTAATTAATTAACTTCTAGACTGGTTAAAATAATTTGAAGACGTGAGTTTAAAAATGCTCTTTATTGATAAAATCAAATTTTGGGAAATTGCAAAAAACCTTCAAATGCGTCCATTGATTTTCATTATAAATTTTGAGATTGTAGTGTTACATTATTACTGATTAGTATAGAATGAAATTGATGTAGAAAACACAAGTGATAAGATGAGTTTTAAAATTTACATCCTCAATTGTGTTTATACATATGTTTGATTTTGTAAGAAAATGAAGCTGCTTTTTTTCATGATTTCAGGGGTCACAGCATTCCTAAAATTTTCACACTTTGCTACCACAATTTTAAAACGATAATATTTATTTTAGAATTTCATTTTAGATGTTAAAGCAATCTGATGTAAAGGTTTTTCAATTGAAATACTGGTAGAAAAGTGTGAAAAATTTAGGGACGCTGCGACCCATGTGATTTTATTTTAAAAAGGTGTGTAATTTTGATAAACTTTTATTTTACTTATAACTTTCGTATGTATGTTTTCCTAATTCAAAATTTTTATTAAAATTTTAACTCACTTCCAAATATCCGATCGAGGTTCAATTCGCATACTTACTTATGTCCAATGACAATGTAATATAATTACGATTTTAGGTGTGTACCATTATTTATTTATTTTATAGGACTACACCAAATTCTATTATGTTAAATGATCTAATAGAATTTTAAATATGCATCATTTTGTAATGAATTGTGACTGTTAATTTTCATAACTTAATTGAACAAAATTTCAGTTATTTATTTATTATTTTTTTTTTTTTTTACTTATAGTTTTAGTACAAGTTGTATATTTTGCTTTAATTTGTAAAGATCAACATCAACATCAATTTTAAAATAATATTGTAAACATTCTTTTATTCTCAATGTTTAATGTTAAATGTTAAATTTATATCTGATGTTTATCTTTATTTCTAGTAAATTTGTGGCTGACCCCTATTTTGCAGCAAAAATGATGCTTCAACTTTAAACAGCTATTACTTGGTCAGTTTTAATCGCAGAGGAATGGGACTTTTTTGTCTTACTTGTTGGAGTAGTGGTAAAAATTTACTAAATATCACTTATAAGACTGGGGGATCGTATAAAAATTTAATTTTCGTAATTTTTTAATTTTTTTTTTTTAACCTAAATCACATAAAAAAACTTCTTTGCTTTTTTTTTTAAGCTTTTTTGCAATTGGAACTATAAGTCTATGACTAACGGTTTAGAAATCAGCCATTAAAACTGGTATTTTTACATGTAAAAATAATTTTACATACATCTTTTACTTTATCTACATTTAGTAGCACATAAAATATGATTCCCAAACTTTTAAAGAAATACACATTAGATTTTTTAAGCATTTTTTTTTCTTACTACTGTTACAACCTACATTATACTATTATTTGCAATCAAACTGCAAATTACCTTTTTTTTTTTTTTTAAGTTATTAAAGTAGTAAATAAAACTATGATAACAACAATTAAATATTCATTCTGTGCACAATTTTTACATTTATTTATTTATATTGCATGTAAAATTCAAAATAATAATAATGTTTTTCCTTGCTGAACAACTAAACGGAAATGTTGCCTTTCTTTTCTCTTTTTTGTAAAACAAATTTTTAGATGGGATTTTCTACTAATAAAAGTGTTATTACACGTAAAATTTTCAAACGATAAAATTCGCCTGCGCTATTTCATTTTCTAAGCATTTTATTGGCTGTTCCAGAAATTATTTTACCATTGTCAGATTTGCAAGTATTTGATTGGTTGTTACTGGCGACTCGCTTCGTTTCAGGCATCAAAGACGCTCCGACATAAGAGAATTGCGGGCTTTCCAAGCGACTCCCCTGGAGCCATAGAATAACACGGAGAAACTACAATTTGAAGCGACTTTGACCTGACCCCTCATGTAATAGCACTTTAAGACGAATTCAAAGCAATAAATTATACAGCTGAAGCATATTTTAAGAAGAAATGGTAAAATTTTAAAACGGTTTTTGTTGTATTATTATTTATTAAAATAAATGTTTGCATTTAGATACAAGATTAGTTTGCAATAATAGAAACTAGAAAATTAGAAATAATTAAATCTCAAAATAAAATTAAATAAGATATTGAAAACATTTAATATGAACTAAAAATTGTATAACTATAATTCTTCTTCTTTATTGTAATTTTTAATACTTTATAACATAGATGAAAAAAGTTTGACTTAACAACATATTCATAATTGCATATAAATAAATAAAATGTATTGATGAAAACCTTCTTTTAAAATCATGTGTGAAAATTTAACAAATATTAACCTAAAATCTAAATTTCCAAGTGCAAACGATTTTAAGGCATTAGCGAAAGAATGTTACCTTTTCAAGCAAAATCTTAAAAGATCCTTCTGTATTGATATTTAAAAGACGTATGATAAAATAATTAAATAATTCTTGCATATGAAGTGATATATTTGTATCTTTTATACATTCTGATCTAGTGCTACATCCAGTAACTGCACAAATGGTCATTTTTTATTCAATGGCTTTGTTTTTTATTGAAATTTTAATCATATCTTGAATAACAGTTTCCGACGGTATAAAACGAAAGCAAAGAAATAAAAGTTTAAACCGGTTTTAACTGATAAGCATGTCAAAGCACGGGGTTTTGTTTGGGCTTAAGGCTTAATATAGCAGATTTTAGGGTTACATTTTTGGCGTCACTTCCCGCCACTGTACTTCCTCTCTATCCTTCCTTTTAGGTAGCTTTCATTACAAAAAGTAAAAAGCTACCTATTGCAGCCGTCCGGAGGAAAGCACTTCCGGAAAATTTTGGTATATTTTCACCGATCATGACCCCCAGACCCCAAAACCACCCTCCGTTCAAATGTTGACATATATATATATATATATATATAACCATATATATATATATATATATATATATATATATATATATATAACCATATATATATATATATATATATATATATATCTGATTTTTGTCATGCGATAACTAACGTATTTATGAACCGATTTGAATGAAACTTGGTATGTACATAGTACATACAAATGTCTCGACCGAGTTCGTTGGCCAGCATCATCCGCCATTTTGTTTCAAAATGGCGGCCATTTAAAAATTTTTAAAAAATTTAAAATTTAAAATTAAATGTGAAAACATTAAAAGTTGAAACATATTTTTCTTTTGCGTGTTAGAACTTAAAACAACGATTCCAGAACACTTTTTATTTTTTCTATATCTTAAAAAATGATTGAGTTATAGCACTTTGAATTTTTCTTATGGCTGACATTTTGAAACGATCTGATTTTTGTCACGTGATAACACGCGTATTTATGAACGGACTTGAATGAAACTTGGTATGTACATAGTACATACAAATTTCTCAACCGAGTTCGTTGACCAGCATCATCCGGGATTTTGTTTCAAAATGGCGGCCATTTAAAAAATTTTAAATGTAAAATTAAATACGAAAAAATTAAAAGTTTAAAAACATTTTTCTTTTACGTGTTAGAACCTAAAACAACGATTCCAGAACACTTTTTATTTTGTCTATATCTTAATAAATGATTGAGTTATAGCACTTTGAATTTTTCTTATGCCTGACATTTTGAAACGATCTGATTTTTGTCACGTGACAACACGCGTATTTATGAATCGATTTGGATGTAACTTGGTGTGTACATAGTATATACTGAGGCCTGAATCGAGTTCGATACTCATTTCCATCCGCCATTTTATTTCAAAATGGCGGCCATTTAAATTTTTTTATAAATTTTAAAATTTAAAATTAGGTACAAGAAAGTGAGAAATTGAAAAATATTTTTCTTTTATGCATTTGACCCTGATACAAAGATTCCAGAGCATTTTTTGTTTCGTTTGTATCTTAAAAAATGGCTGAGTTATCGCATATATATATATTAATCGATTTCAATATGAGTGTGCATGTGCACTTGAATTAAGATTTCGACCAAGCTCATAATCAGGTTCTACTAATTTGAGCTTAGTATTTTTGAATAAATAAATATATAAGTATATGAAAGCTACCTCTTCCTCTCGGCACTGCCGGAAGGACTATTTATATATGGAGTGTTACGGCCAGATCAAGACTTTGTACTTTAATGTAGCAGACCCATTAAGGGCCACTGCCCAGTTCCGCAAATGGGGGAAAAAAGCTAACGAATCTATAGGGCATCTAGGGCTGGCCCCATGCCGTTTTCCGAACAATCAAAGAAAGGTGAAATGGTAGGAGGGGGGTGTATGACAGTGATAAGTACATTCAAACTTGCTGTTTGTCCTTGAATCAGGAGGGTGGGGGAAGAATGCTTTCAACATTTGACACTGTGTGCAAAAGGGATTTATTTTTTACTCCCTTTTTGTCCTGTGTTAGGTGACTTTGGTATTTCCTAAAAACTAATTACATCTTGGACCACCCACTTTTTACTGGAAAAATAAGCACAGAAATTTCTGATAATAAGAGAGTTGTGACAAAAATGTTATTGTTTTTAACTATATTTTATCATTGATATTCATAATATTTATCCATTATTCTTTTAATTAAAGCATAAAATACTAATCATTTTAGTAATCAGGGAGTTAATTACTTTAGAAATTTCTTACACTTGAATGCTATTTAGTATTTTAAAACAAAATAAATAAATAAAAACAAAATTTAACGAAAACAATCTAATTTTAATAATAATAATATTACTATTACGTCTCCTTTAGGCTATTTATTGAAAGGCTTTAATAATCTAAATCTGCCAAAAATAAGAATGAAATCTAGGTAAAATCATGCATGAAGCCTAGATTATCAAACACTTTCCATCAATTGCAAGTTTTTTTTTTTTTTTTTTCTTTTAACAAAGTGCCATAATAACAACATGCTAATTTTTAAATATTCCTTTTAAAGGTTAATTTTATATTGCTCTGAAAAATTATCATTCAAACAAAATTTTAATTCATAATTTTATTAATTAGAGCATAAAAAAAATATTGTGATAGTAACCAGAGGAGTAATGTTCTTAAAAATTTATAGTTTTCGATATCTTTCAATTGTTCAAAAATGTTAAAAAGCGTAAAAAAAGATTAATAGGAAAAAAATTTCATGGAGCTAAATTTTGCTTCATAATTTCATTTAAAATTGAGATTAAACTGCATAAAGTAAAAAATAAATTTAATTGCATAAATTGCAATCTATTTAAATGAAAAACCTAATTGATAAAATATTTTCTGCATTTATCAAAAGATCGACAACCACACACATTATGTTGCTTCTAAATAAGAGAATTTGCCTGTTAGATGCGTTAAAAAAAAAAAAAAAAAAAAAAAAAAAAATGAATTTAAAAATAAATCAGAAAATAAGCAGTTTGGATTGAAATACATCCTTAAGGGTGTTCTTAACTGCTCCCCTCAACAAGCGCAAAACGTTTGACACATTTACAAATTCATTTTTTAACAGAAATATATAAAATTGGAATGCCTGACTATGGAAGCAATTTCGAACCAAACTTATTTTTCCATTCCATGATAATTAAATTACCTATATCCAGTTCTAAGCTATTTCGATCACTTGATTACCCGTTTTTCTCCTGCTTTTCGACCGGTTTTTCTGCTTTCGTCGGGAAATGTGCTCAAAAGTGACAACTTTGAAGGCAAAAGTGACAACTTGTTGCGAAAAATCTATTGTTTTTTTTTTTTTTTTTTTTTTTTTTTTTTTTTAACAGAAAATTGAGCCCAATTAGACAGTTTCTGAATAATAACACCTGCTAGTTTCATGCATTTCCGAACAAAAATAAATTAAATCATGTGTCACAAAGTTGCTCTTTTTGATTTAAGAACAACCTAAAAGGCTAGAGCTAATTCTATTGAAGAAATTTATAGCGATATCTCGGTTGCATGTCAGTATTTTTCTTTTTTTTTTTCTTTGAATAACTGAGATTGATCTGAATAACAGATGTTTTTTACTTTTTCGATTTTGACTGCAGTTTTTTCTATTTAATTTAATTTTTTATGAAGATGCTTTCATTTAAGAAAGTGACCTAATTAAAAATATTTGTAAACAAAATTGAAAAAATAAAAAATAGTTTTGGTACAGATTGATCTCAGTTATCCAAAGAAAAAAAGGTCATTATAAAAAAATTTGAAATGCAACCGAAATATTGCTTCGTCAGGATTAGCATTAGCGAATGGATTTTTTCACATTACTGATGTAGCCTCTTAACTAATCAAGTTAAAAATTATATTCATTAACAAGAACTTGTTTAAAAATTTTTTATTATCAGCCATTAATTACTCTATTGTCATATATTGAAATTATTGTAATGATACGTAGCGAATCTGATGAATCTGAGAAATACATAAATCTAGGAAAAAAAGTTATCGGAAAAAGTGACAAACTATAAAAGCTGAAAAAAAGTTAAGAAGGAAAAAAGTTACCGGGAAAAAAGTGACAAGGGAAAAAAGTTATCGAAAAAAGTGACAAGGAATTGATTTTTTTTTTTTTTTTGGGGGGGGGGGGGAGGTTCATAATTTAGGTAAATGGGTTTTTCATGCTGAACTAACTGTTTTGATTCAATTTTTGGATATAGGTTCAACTGAAAAGACATTTGCCTGATAAGTTTTGGGAAGGGACGATTACCCCCCCCCCCCATCCGCCCTAAATTAGATAAATGGGTTTTTATGCAGAATCATCCAGCGTGTGTCAGATTTTGGATATAGGTTCTTTCTGATAAGACTTAAATGTTGTATATAATGCCTGAAGAGATTTGGGAGTTTAATGGTTAAGCATAGAGAGGGAGCGGGGGAATAACCTCTCTTAAATTAAATTAATAACTTTTATGCAAAATTATCCGATTTCCTTGAAATTTCCGATATAGGTTCATTATGATAAGACATATCTCTGATTAGTTATGGGGTTCTTTTGCTAATAAAGGCGGGGACGGAGAATTATCTCGCCTCAAATTAGATAATTCTTTTTTTTATGCAGAATTATCCGATGTATTTCAAATTTTAAGTGTAGGTTCTTTTTGATGAAGTGCATCCCTGAATAGTTTTAAGAATTTAATGGCTAAGTATAGAAGCGGAACAGAATATAACCCCCCTTAAATTAAATAATTTGCTTTTAAAGCAGACTTATCGAATTTGCTTCAAATTTTGCATTATAGGTTCATTATGATAAAGCGTATCTCTGATTAGATATGGAGTTCTTTGTTAATTAAAAAAAGGGGGGGCGGTCGGTTGATTATTCACTCCCCCCTTAAATTAGATAAATTGTTTTTTATGTACACATATCCGATGTATTTCATATTTTGGATATAAGTTCTTTCTCAGAAAGTGAATCCTTGAGTAGTTTTAAGGGTTTAAGGGCTAAGTATAGAGAGGGGGAACGGAGGATACCTCCCCCTATAAATTAAATAAATGGCTTTTTACACAGAATTATCCGATTTGCTTCAATTTTGGATGTAGGTTCATTATGATAAGACGAAACCCTGATTAGTTGTGGGTTATCCCCCTCTCCCCCTCTATACTTAGCCATTAAACCCTTAAAACTATTCAGGGATTCACTTTATCAGAAAGAACCTATATACAAAATTTGAAATAGGTCGAATAATTGTGCGAAAAAAAATTATTTTATTTAAAGAGGGGAGGGATAATCGCCCGATCCCCCTTTTCCAATAGCAAAAGAACCTCATAACTAATCAGGGATGCGCCTTATTATAATGAATCTATATCCAAAAATTTGAAGCAAATCGGATAACTCATCGTAAAAATCCATTTTTTTAATTTAAGGCGGTATCTCCCGTTCCCCCCTCTATACATAGCCATTAAACCCTTGAAACTATTCAGGGATTCACTTTATGTGAAAGAACCTATATCCATAATTTGAAATATATCGGATATGTGTGCATAAAAAAAACCAATTTATCTAAGTTTATTATCTATTTATTATCAGCCCTCCCCTTTTTAATTAACAAAAAAATTTCATAACTAATCAGAGATACGTCTTATCATTTACCCTTATCCAAAATTCGAAGCAAATCGGATAATTCTGCGTAAAAAGCTATTAATTAAATTTAAGAGAGGTTATTCCCCGTTCCCTCTCTATGTTTAACCATTAAACTCCCAAATCTCTTCAGGCATTATATACTAAATATAAGTCTTATCAGAAAGAACCTATATATAAATTTGACACACGTTAGATAATTCTGCTTAAAAACCCATTTATCTGATTTAGGGCGGATGGGGGGGGGGGGGAGGGTAATCGTCCCTTCCCAAAACTAATCGGGTAAGCGTCTTTTCAATATGAACAGATATCCAAAAATTGAACCAAAACTGTTAATTCAGCAAGAAAAACCCATTTACCTAAATTATGAACTTACCCCCTGATCCCCAAAATCAATAATAAATCCCCGAAATCAATTCCTTGTCACTTTTTTCCCGGTAACTTTTTCCTTGTCACTTTTTTTCCGGTAACTTTTTTTCCGTGTCACCTTTTTCCCGCTTTTGTAGTTTGTCACTTTTTTTCCGATAACTTTTTTCTGGTCACTTTTTTCCGTTTACACGAAATACATGACAATAGCGTCAGTAATGGCGGATAATAACATATTATCATTTTTTAAAATAAACTTTTGATAATCTGTATAATTTTTTATATTATACATTTATTTTATTTTATTTATATTTAATCATATATTTTATTTATATTTATGTACAATTAATTCAGTATTAATATATTACAAATTATTTATTATTTAATTATTATTATAATTTTAATAATTTACTTATTACTTATTTACAATTATTATATTATATTAATATATTAATTATTATATACAAAATTATTATTAATATATAATAGAATTATTATATTATATATTATAAATAAAAAGTCTTCATTTGGCGCCATCTCCGTTTTTCATTCTGCTGCCCGGACGACCATCCCCCCCCTTTTGTTTTTACACTGCGCAGAAAAACATGACAACCAGGAAAAATAAATAAATACAATTCTATCCGAATTCTTTATTCAAGGTTTTTAAATGTTAAAGAAATGTTCATAATTTTATATAAAACATAAAATTGGTATAGCAGACGGTAATTGAAGATACTGTTTTTCATAATTGAATTAAAAGAAGATTTTAGCACGATATAAATCAAGATTAACCCTTTCCGGCGCACTACTCTTTAAAGTTGGAACTTAAAGAAAAAAAAATTAGGCAATCTATTAGGCCTAGAGGAGTATAGAGGTATTGTTTTTTAAAGATTGCACTAACCATTTTAATTATACAGCTGTTGCCGAAGTGGTAACCTCTCATAAGTAAAGCATTGATAAGCGCAGTGAAAAGAGCATTGCTGTGAAGCGCGTATTACAGTAAAACATTTTACCTATAATTTAAAAACAGTAGAGTTTGATCTCTGTGGTGCTGCTATCTAGAACTCATAAGAAAGATTTGAAGTAGCCATTACAGTAGTTTTTGAAATATTCACGGAGTTTTTGTGTCTCTAAACAGGGGGAACTTTAGGTGTTGCCGACCCGGCAACACTGCGCGTTAAGGGGTTAAACAAGATATATATATATATATTGTTTATTTATATCTATTATATTGATAATGTTAACATTTACATTATTAAATTGTAGTTCACTTGTAATAAATGAGTGTACTATATCACTACTAAATGTAAAGGGAACATTTCTTAATCAGCTATTTTTTAATCTTTAATCTTCCTTAATTAAGATATTGAGTTCAGCCTAGCAAAGTCAAAATAAATTTTATTTATTTAAATAATAGTAGGGTAAACTATAGTGTATGGTTTAATTTTTCCGTTATTACATAATTCTGCTTTTAATTAATTTATTATTTAAATATTATGATGTGTAGTATAAGTCGTTTTTTAATTTTTATTATTATATTATCTCCATTTTTCTGTCATATGGTATATGAATA
Source organism: Maratus speculifer (assembly GCA_964019185.1). Lineage (NCBI taxonomy): Eukaryota > Metazoa > Arthropoda > Arachnida > Araneae > Salticidae > Maratus > Maratus speculifer. The sequence goes on from CAXHSM010000008.1 coordinate 49,304, forward strand.
CTTCAAGTTTTAATTTACCACTTGCGGTATCAGGATTAAAGTCGTGCATTTGGGATTCATTCTATTTTATAGCTCATCACTGTTTTATTTTCTCCATATCCACTATAGATTACATGGTATTTCTTTAATTAATTTTGGTTTCATGTGTGTTGGTAGTCCCAAATTCGTATTGTTTTGCTTTCTCATGGCAAATACGAAGATGAAACCACACACTCCATTTGTAGTTCCAAAGCATTTGGGACCTGATGATTCTGCTTTGGTTCTACAAATTCCATTTGATTTCATATTATTCTTTTTTCCTTTCATATTCTATGTGATATAAGTTATTAAATTCAATAGTTAATTTCAAATGGTTTACATTGTTTACTATTAACAGTCTTTATATATATATATATATATATATACATACATACAGTGAAACCTCCAAATAAGGGGCACTCCGAATAAGGGACACCTCTATTTAAGGGACAAAACTTCCGGTCCCAGTCCCTTGATATAGCACGTGTAATGTATTTGCCTCTGAATAAGGGACACCCGATTTAAGGGACACTTGAAAATGAGATTAAAGGGACTGGTTTTTGCATTTTATGTAGTGAAGACGTCTGTGGTGAAAATTAAAATGCAAATTTTTGTGAACTTATCAAACAGATAAACAGTCATGCTGATATAGAGCAAATACGACACAGTTAACGACAATTTATGTAGCCACAATTCTGATTCGACATCAGTGAGTTTATCCGAATTGAAAATATTGCTGAAAACTGTGAGGATTATTCTGAAAGTGGAGAATAAAAGAAAATTGTGAAACAAAAACAATACAGATGCTTTTAGACTGTTCTCAAATCCTAAAAAAGCAACTTTTAAGACATAAGTTTTAATTTATTTCTATTCGGAAATGTCTGAAACTAGGAAGTGTTGTTGTTCAGAAAATATGTAATCGACCAGTCTTTTCTTTCTCTCTTTCTTTCTTTCTTTCTCTCTTTCTTTCTTTCTTTTTTTTTTTTTTTTTTTTTTTTTTTTTCAAATGTGATAGATTTTTTAGAAAATATTTTCAAATTGGACGGTTTTGAACCGAATTTCCACGTGAAAGATGAATAATTGCTTAAGAAAGGGTAAAAAACGTCTTTGTCACATGATCAAAATCGTTTATAACCTCAATAGATAATTTACTTAACGAAAAATTGAAAACACAGTTCAATTCCATATCGCTTCCACAGTCATGCATATGCATTTTAATTTGAATTGTGTCACAATATTTTCCATTTTCTGAGCAGAGCAGTCGAGATTTGTTGCTTTAAAATACGCAAAACAATTGAATACTTTTTTTCTTGTAAATACTGCTGGTAATGAAGAACTAAAATTTAGAAGTATGGTAAATGAACACTTGAAAGGTTTGTACTGAAAAATTGAAATTTGCAAAACAATTCCTCTTGGCTGATTATTTCAAATAAAATTCAAATTTTTTATACTTTTTGCATTTACACAATTTGAAAAAAAAAAAAAAAAAAAAAAAAAAAAAACAGTAGTTCTACAAATTATTTAATGATTTAGTAATTAATTGAAAATTTTAATTAATTCTCTTTACTTACTTTTGTCTGATTAACGTAATTTATACATTTAGGGTACATTTAAATTTCATCTTTAATTCTTTGTTATTTTTACATCCTTCTTAACGATTAATTAAAAATAACATAAAAAACTCCGAATAAGGGACACCTCTATTTAAGGGACAAAAGTTCCGGTCCCATAGGTGTCCCTTATTTGGAGGTTTCACTGCATATATATAATTTTAAATCCGGTTCTGGTCAAGTAAATTTAAATAGAATTTTTGGGCCCAGGTCTGGTATATTATGAAAAATGCAAGACTTTAATTGTATCCCCCCCCCCCCCGAATTTAACTTTTAATCTCAATCTTAAATAAGAATAAGAGGTACAATAAAAAATTTTATGAAATTTTATATTTTGGAATAATTTAGATTGTTATTGCTAAAAATAATTTATGCGTTTAAACATTTAAAGAAAGCATTATTTCCAAAGTTAATTTAATGATCTATATAGTTCTAAATATAACTCAATAGCTTGTTTGTATTAAAACTCATGATTTGTATTTCTACATTGTTCTTTCCAGTATTGTATAAATATACTACAATAATAATAATAATAATAATAATAATAATAATAATAATAATCTTATTTTTATTAAAATCGAATTTTTTTTATTTGAATCCGTTTCCCTGCACTAAACCACTGAAGAATCAAGACTTGCAGGTTTCTGAAACAATTAACATTCTGATTACTAACATAAGTTAGTACCGTATTTTCGGGTGTATAGCCCGCACCCTGTGTATAACCCGCACCCCTAAATCGAGCAGTGCAGTAAAAAAAAGTTCATGTATAACCCGCGGAGATGCATCGGTGTATAGTCCGCGGGCTATACACCATTTACGAACGTATATTTCGACCAGGGCTCGAAATTAGAAGCCATTATTCATAATTTTTAACACAAATTTACCAAATGTTTTCGTGATGCATACTATCTACAGTAATTGGGCTAAGAAATTAAGATTATCAGTACCGCAATTTTCGGAAGAAACGCCGCACAGTGGGGCAGGAAGCCTCCAAAGTTGGCAAAAAATAAAATTTACTTTGAACAAAAAAAGCACATCGCGGTTTTTTTTGTAGAAGAAAAGTAGTAAAATTTTAAACTTTTACATAAGCTAAATAGTAATTTATTAATTAATTTACAAACCTTTTTCAATATTTTTTGTAGAAAAATGAGTTAAAAACAAGAATTTAAGATAGTTTTATACTAATTAGATATTTATAAATCATCCATAATATCGCATTAAAAAATGTAAACATAATTAGTAATTTTAATTATTCTCAAGCAAACCTTATAATGAATATTAGCGACTCGTTTTGAAGGATTGGATCAACCTTTCTCAGGCAAAATGTACGTATTACTATAAAGACAGCAGAAGAAAAACTGTTTCTGTTGTTTTAGTGCTAACACACACTTTTTGTTTTCCTGTTTTTCAGATCTTAAACTCACTAACGAATATGTAGAACTAGAATTGTATAACCGTTTTACTCTTGATATTTTTGATCGTCCAGAACAAATTCAGGCGGAATATGAAGATGGGCACGTTTTGCTTTTCATTGACGCTTCTGTTTGTTTTTCAAATCGAGGAAATGAAAGCGATTTGCCAAGCCACTCTTTGTTAATTCTAAAGCATTTCCCTTTTTTCGCCAGACTTTTGCTCATCGGAATTTATATTAAACTTTAAAACATTTAATCTTCTTTTCATTTAAACTACTTGTTCGTAGTTTCTCCGATTATGGAGCTCTTATACCATAAAATCACATTACTTTTCAAAAGTGTTTTGTTAAAACGTTCCGTGATAGTCAGTTTCATTTAAATACATTGTTTTGTGATAAACAACGCATTAAAATTCGTATTTAACTAAGAAAATATTTATAATCATGTTTGGCACACCCGTACACTAACAAAAATTTAAGGATGATTAGCTATAAAAATGACCATACAATTAAAAAAGTGGCAAAAAGGAGCAAGATTTTCTGGCATATTTGTCCTTTTAAAACTCATACTTAGTAGAAAAAATTGTAGTTAACACTTAATTCGCCTTAACTCATAACTAAAACCTACAATGTTTGTAGACAGTGTTAATTTTTTTTATAAATTTCACCACTATATATTCTAAGCGTCTGTATATCTATAAAAATCGTATTAAAACAAATTGAAAGTTAATGAATTATTGTTACATACTTGTAGTTAAAGGTTCCATAGTCAAAAAAAAAATTATTTTTTAATTATTATAGCGAAATTAACAAAAGAATGTTGAAACAAAATTATTGATTTTTTTTTTCACTTATTATCAAAGCACAATATGCAGTTTAACTTCTTTCTCTAGTGACGATCAAAATAACTTTGCGCAAATTTTAATACTAGGAAGATGTGTACTGACATCTGCTCTATTAAAGTGACGTATATGTCGGTAGTTCAAAATAAAATTTCATTTTTTCGATTTTTTGCCAGTTTTGAAGGCTTTTTGCCCCACTGTGCGCCGCGGCGTTTACGGGTTTTAAGGTAAAATTTCAAGCGACCCGGCGTTTACGCGTATTTTTTTTCAAACAAGCGTGATATATTTTTTAAATTTTTCCGAAAATTAAAAAAAAAGCGGTGATAAATTCAAAATTTCGGACATAAAATGTATACGTATCTTAGATCATTGGTTCCCAAAAGGATCGAATCCTCGGAATCAATCCGAAATGCACCAACTCCGAAAAGGAACGATTCCTCGGACTCTATCTGAAATTAAACGACTCCGGAAAAGTTCGATTCCTTGAACTCGTTCCGAAATAAAACGACTCTGTAAAGGAACGATTCCTCGGAAACGTTTCGAAAAAGACTGACTGCTCTGAATCGTTCCGAAATGATATAAATCACGCACTTTTTTTTATTCTTTGCAACAGGGTAAGGTACCAACTCCAAAAAGGAACGATTCCTCGGACTCTATCTGAAATGAAACGACTCCGGAAAAGTTCGATTCCTTGAACTCCTTCCGAAATGAAACGACCAATGACCGTATATTAGAAAGTCAATGGAAACGACTCTCCAAAGGAACGATTCCTCGGAATCGTTTCGAAAAAGAACGACGACTCTGAATTGTTCCGAAATGATATAAATCACGCACTTTTTTTTTTTTTTTTTTTTTTTTTGTTCTTTGCAACAGGGTCGGTAGATTATTATTTTTTAAAGATAAACTAAAATTGATCTTAAATTCAGATTTGTCGAGATTGTAAAGGCTCTGGATTTTGGATTTTGTACTCTACAAACACAATGGCTATTATATCTATCAGTGCAATACTTGGCGATAGTTGCGACTGCGACAGTTCTTCCAAATTCAGAAATAACTGTATTTAAGCAGTAAAAAAAGCCTTTACAAACATGGGAGAACACTCTAAATTTCGCGGCAGAGAGAAAAAAAATTACAAATTTCGATGTTTTTTCAAATTTTTTAAAGTTTAAAAAAATATCACGATTTCCAATTAAAAAAAAATCTTTGTATAACCCGCACCGTGTATAAGCCGCAGCGGCTTTTTGGAAGGTTTTTTTTCTTGTATTAGCTGCGGACTATACACCCGAAAATACGGTAATTAAAAATATAAAAACTGCAAATTAGTGAATTCACTAGTTATGACATACACAATGTTTTATACTATATTTCAACTCAAAATGATTGATAATTAATAATTAAAAGAAAAAGATAAAACGTATCATACTCCGACAAAATTGTTTTCAATCATTAAATAAAAAAATAAAAAAATTATTTGCATTCAGTCGCATTTACTTTTCTTGAAAGCTTCTCCGAAAATGTTTTCCAGGAAATCCCTTGCCCAGAGAGCTTTGTCCAACCCACATCCGACAAATGGGGGAATCAACTTTAATCCCCTGAAAGGGTTCTCTCAGTCACAATGTCACCCTCCCAACTTTAATCCCCCCTATTAGTAAGCTATTCGTAAGTTTTCCCTCCTCTGAGGAATTGGAAAACAGCCCCATTAAGAAGCTACTTCAAACCCGCGAAAAAAAAAAAAAAAAAAAAAAAAAAAATTGATTAGTTAAACTAATGGCATTGAGCTCACAGGCTACGCATACTAAATGCATATTACAGCCTTATATTGTCAAAGGTTAATTCCGGTTAAAAAACAAAGTTAAAAATCAAATTAAGGGGGGAGGAATCAGCTCCCTCCATTTCCCCATTTTATACTTAATCAACCCCTTAAACTAATCACGGATATGATTTATCAGATAAAAATTCTCCATGAAAAACCCATTTATTCAGGGGAGGGGCAGTAGTCCCCCGTTCCCCTCTTTATACTTGTCCAATGAACACCTAATACTAATCATGGCGGTGCTTCATCAGAATGGTCCTATATCTAAATTTTAAACAAAAACTGACAATTCTGCATGAAAAACCTATTTATATCAATTAAGGGAAGGGGCATGAGCCTCCCGTTCCCCCTCTTTATTTTTATCCAATGAACACCAAATACTAATCACAGAAATATCTCATCATAAGGATTCTACATCTAAATTTTGAAAACCGATAATTCGGCATGAAAAACCCATTTACATAAATTAAAGGGAGGGGCATTAGCCCCCGTTCCCCCTGTTATACTTATCGAATGAATTCCAAAAATTAATCAGGGAAACGCCTTATCAGAATATACATAGATCTAAAATTTCAAGTCAATCAGATATTTTTATCATGAGTTATCGCGTTACGCACATACGCATTCCAGAACGGACGGGCTCATAAGCTCCCAGGCTTTGATAGCCTGTGAGCTAAAAACCGTTCGCTAATGCTAATCCCCTTACTATAAATTCATGAAACACTTTTGCAACACTAGCTAATCACAATAATTAACATTTCTAACTAAAATCGTTTACGATTGTGTTGCGAATGTGTTATGTCAGGAGTAAGATAGTGCAAAAAGTGTTGTTAAAGATATGAGTATAGATGATGCCTAAAAAGCCAATTTCACAATGTTTCCTAAAATGCAGCTGTTGATATTTATCGGTAAAAATTAGTCAACTCACTCAGTTATCTGCCGCAATTTTTTTTTCTATAAAGCAAACTAACTCTTATTTCGTTTTTTTAAATTGTGTAATTTTAAAAGTACTATGTAGAAAGTGTTTTACATGTGATGTTTTATGATGTTCTAAATTGTATGGTGATTACAATGTGTTGTTAATTTGGTGACAAAATGTTGCGCAGCACAGCAGTATTGTAAGAACACATTTTCAACAACGCTATTTCAACACAATTAACAACACTATTTTTAGAACACATTTCTAGATAGCAACACTTTTGCAAAATAGTAAGAACACAATCACAACACAAAAAATGATTTGTATATGAAGAGTTCTAATTCATAGCACATTAATGTGTTGTTAATTTGATGACAAAAACTGTTTTTAAATGTGTTTATTTTTTGTTTGCAAATTTGCAGTGCATGAAAGGAATTTACAGATTTTTTTTTTCTGCATTGGCTAGTTGAAATCGATTTGTACAAAGGCCGTTTTTTACTTTTTCACGTGTTAACAGATTTTGTTAACGTGTATTTTTAATGAGGATAGGTGAACCGGTTTCCAAAGGTTTAATGAGGCACCGGTTTCCAAACTTAAAGCATCCTTATAGAAAATGTCTACAATTAAAATCGAAAATGTAAAATACATGCTTTGTACATTTTAGCTATCCAGTGCAAAAATAAATAAATGAAAAATAAATAAATAATAAATTAAAAATAAAATAATATATATTTAAAATATTGAAATACGACCGAAATATCTTTATAAATTTCTTCCATATAATCACCATTAGCGAACGAGTCTTTTCGCGTGATTGAAGTAGTCTCTTAATGAAAAGAAGCGGTTGAAAAGATCAACAAAATTATCTTTACCTTTAATACTCCACCTTTCCAGAGTCTGGACATTACATATTCTCACGTCATATTGCTGGGAGCGCCAAACCGATACTTTATTTTTTATGTCGGAGAAAGACTCGTACTTATCTTTTCCAAGACAACCTCCTTCACCAATTCTGTCAGGAATAAAATCTTTTATACCTGGAGAAGACAAAGTTAATAAGATCAATTTGCAAGTGCCTTGTAAATTTTAATATTTCTTTAAACTCAATTGTTTGTTAAATAAAGTTACTTACTTATTAATTTCTTGAATTTTTTCATCCAATTTTTATCCATATTGGCATCCTAGTTCGTAACAATATCCCGCATAAATAAATTCAGCCATCATTTGTTAGAAATATTGCAGTAAACAGGGTTCTCTACACAATCAGAAAGCACCATGTAGCGCTCCTTCATTTGAGTTACGACTATGTAGTATACTTTTATTGCTCGTCTAAATGTGTTCTACATCTTCTTAAAGTTTTGTCCATAAGCCCAGAATCACTTTCCTCTTGATTGCGACAGTTATTAATCTCGTGATGCTATTCTGTCTAACAGTTTGCTAAAAATGTGCATACATACACAGGGTGCGTAGTCTGGAAGCACCTTGTAAGGACCTTTTACCAGAATTTTTATAATATAATATTTGTTTTATTTAACGAAAAAGAAATCGTTTTTCAGATGTAACAACCAGTACTTTAAAGAATTTCTGATGCTAAAAGAATTAAAATCCTCTGAGTTTCTTGATGACTACGCACCCTGATACACCATGTAACCAAAGGTGACCGGCCATTTGCGATTTTAGACGTTTTGTTAAAGATGTAAAGTAATACACGAGGAATTATTCTGAAAATCCAGGTGTGTAAGATACCGGTTATTTTCTATTGCGGTCAACGATTGTGTTGTTTCTTCATTGTTTTAAATTACTCTTGGGTATTAACTAACTTGACAACGATTTTCCTCTAATTTAAATCGGTGATTAAATTGTGATTTTAATAAACTGATTTAAAAAAAGTTCATTGATTTAAAATCATAAATTTTCTAAATGTTTAAAATGACATAAAGAACTGTTAAAATCTAAAGTTAATGTAATTTGGACGTTTACTATATGCATTGTGCCTTTGTGCCTTATAAATAAACATTATTAGAGTTAAAAACTATTGTTTAAAAATTATTAATTTTAAGCATGTTTAAAATTTGATGTTAAATGATGTTATAAATAATTTTAATAATTATAGATATCGGCAGTATATAATACAGTTTCAGATAACTATAGGGTGTCTGCCCCTATGAGCTATGCTTGCCAACCTCCATCCAGATACCGCAGACTCTAAAATTACGCAAATTTGATCTGCTTTGAAAAGATTGCGGAAGTTTAAATATTAAGCGACTAGTGGCAATCTCCTGTAATCAGGATTCTATTCATTTTCCTTTGAGTGAGGGATTTGATGGCTTAATTAATTTCTGTCAAGACAGCTAACAGCTGTTTTCACGATTGATTACATAAGGTCTTTCCAAGCTCGTATTAAATGGTTAAGTAAACAATTTTATAAAGACACTATAAGAAATTTATTTTAAATATGACATAATTTTCACCAAAGTTTTGTTTTTCATTTTAATATTCCCATAAAACTAATTTTAAAGTTCTATAAGAGCCAAACTAAAGCAGTGTGATGATAGGGATTGCTAATTTCCAAGTAGATCCGCGTCATAACTATATTTTTTGTTGAAATTATACTTCTATCATAGCAACACGACTGAGCAAATAATTTCTGTATAAAAATGCGAAGTTACACTGTAAAAATAATTATGTAACGTTACTCCATAAAACTGGGGGCAGCTGCTGCCTCCCATTTTATGGAGTATTTTTTTTTACTTATACAGAGTGTCCTTAAACAAATGGTATATACGCTAAGGGGTGATAGAACACATCAAGGCGAGTAATAGTAAATAGGAAACCAGGGGTCCCAAACGTTTTCCAAAGGAGATAGCCGCCATTAAAGTTTGGGCTCCAAAATTTCAAATACACATAAAAAACGGAAAAATTGGTCGATTGATTTCCGGTTTTCACTAAAATTATTCTTTATGTTGGTATTTTCTTGAAAATAAATTATAAAGATAAATTTCGAAAAATGCCGATAGAGGGCGCTTTAGACTTTGAAGTAATGAAAAACTATTTTTTGCCGTGATTTTTTGCATCTCATTAAATGGTTTCGTAAGATTAGACTTAAATTTTGAGCTCAAAATCTGAATAGTTGGAAGCGGTTAAGTAGCACAAACTTAACTGTGTTCACAGGGTTTAAATTTCAAATGATTATAAAAAACGGAAAAATTGGTCTATTGATTTGCGGTTTTCACTAAAACTATTCTTTATGTCGGTATTTTATTAAAAATGAATTATAAAGATAAATTTCAAAAAATGCCGATAGAGGGCGCTTTAGACTTTGGATTAACGGAATAGTCCATCCTAATACTATTTTTTGCCGTTATTTTTTGCATCTCATTAAATGGTTTCGTAGGCTTAGATTTAAACTTAAATTTTGAGCTCAAAATCTGAATAGTTGGGAGTGGTTAAGTAGCACAAACTGAACTGTGTTCAGAGGGTTTAAATTTCAAACGAAAAGGAAAATTATAAAAAACGGAAAAATTAGTCGATTTGTTTGCGGGTTTTGCTAAAACTACTCTTTACATAAGTGTTTTCTTGAAAATAAATTTTAAAGATTAATTTCACAAAATGCCGATAGGGGGCGCTTTAGACATTGGAATAGCGTACAACTATTTTTAACCGTTATTTTTTTAAATCTCATTAAATGCTTTCAAATGCTTAGATTTAAATTTTGAGATCAAATTCTGAGTCGTTGCGAGTGTTTAAGTAGCGCAAAAGTGAACTGTGTTCGAGGGGGAGGGGGTTAAATATCAACTCCTGAACACACTTCAGTTTGCGCTTCTTAACCCCTCCCAACGATTCAGAATTTGAGTTCAATCTTTAAGTTTAAATCTAAGATTTCGAAAACATTTAACAAGTTTTGGAAAGCATTTAATTAGATACAAAAAATAACCGTTAAAATTTGTTGTTGGTTACTCTGAAGTTTAGGGCGCCCTCTAACGGAATTTTTTGAAATTTATCTTTAAAATTCATTTTCAAGAAGATACTGACTTAAAGAATAGTTTTATTTTAAACCGCAAACGAATCGACCAATTTTTCCGTTTTTTATTATCATTTGAAATTTGAACCCTCTGAACACAGTTCAGTTTGTGCTACTCAACCACTCCCAACTATTCATATTTTGAGCTCAAAATTTAAGTTTATGTCTAAGTTTACGAAAACATTTAATCAGATGCAAAAAGTAACGTAAAAAGTAGTTGTTCGTTACTCCAAAGTTTAAAGCGCCCTCTATCGGCATTTTTAAAAATTTATCTTTATAATTAATTTTCAATAAAATACCGACATAAAGAATAGTTTTAGTGAAAACCGCAAATCAATCGACCAATTTTTCCCTTTTTTATAATCATTTGAAATTTAAACCCTCTGAACACAGTTAAGTTTGTGCTACTTAATCGCTTCCATCTATTCAGATTTTGAGCTCAAAATTTTAGTTTAAGTCTCAGCTTACTAAACCATTTAATGAGATGCAAAAAATCACGACAAAAAATAGTTTTTCATTACTTCAAAGTCTAAAGCGCCCTCTATCGGCATTTTTCGAAATTTATCTTTATAATTTATTTTCAAGAAAATACCAACATAAAGAATAATTTTAGTGAAAACCGGAAATCAATCGACCAATTTTTCCGTTTTTATGTGTATTTGAAATTTTGGACCCCAAACTTAAATGGCGGCTATCTCCTTTGGAAAACGTTTGGGACCCTTGGTTTCCTATTTACTATTACTCGTCTTGATGTGCTGTATCACCCCCTAGCGTATATACCATTTGTTTAGGGTCACCCTGTATAATGGGGTAACATTGGAGGCAGCAAGGCTGCCATCAATTTTATGGAGTAACTTTACACAAATGTTTTACAGTGTGCAGAACCAAACAGTCTCACTTCCCTATAAAGTATCTATAGTTTCACGGTTAAAGCTATAAAAGTCCAAACTTAAAATTTTGATATAAAATTTTTAATATAAAGCTATTGCATTGAGTAGTTTCTTATTTCTTCAAATGTACTTTATAATATTTTTATCTTCCTTAAGGGCCACAAGCTCTCCCACTTGATAAGCACATTTTACGAATTTGGTGATAACGAAATTTTAAGTCTAAAATTTACCTATTATTTCTTCAGAAATGCCAGCCATAACTGTGTAGAAAATCCTGAGAAAAATGATGAATCTTTCCTTGCTTTGGAACTCCGTCCAATACTCAGCCCAATCTGCGCAATCCGGATCAAACCTTCGAATATTATCGCATTTCATTCCTTGGGTTTCAATAGTGATGATATAGCCTGTAACGATATTAGAAAAAGAAAGAAAAATCAAGTATTCCGCATAAACTATTCTGCAATTCCCCAAAAAATTCCCAAATTTTATAATGAGAATCAAAACTGCACCCAAGAACGCCCGTAGAAAAATTATGGTTTGACTCCCTTATCTACTCTCTTCTTTTACTGAACACTTTTTATTGCATGGGCTTTAATCTTATGGGATTCTCCTACCTAGAACTTGTTTCTGAACTCAATATCAATGCAAAATGTGAGAAAACTATAATTTGCATGAAAATATTTGCTATCACACTTTAATTAGATTTGTCTAATATAGTATAGGGTGGTTATAAAATAAACTTTTTAGTTATACAGAAATGCAAAGGCGTCCGGATCCGGAGAGTTAAAGGAATCTGAATGAAATTAGAGATGTACAGGGTGGTTATAATTAAAGTTATCGATCACGTCACATAGCCAAATATGTGCCGTCACTACTGTGGCTATATGTGAGGTAGTGCACTATCTTTCATGTCAAATTACTGCTTTTCTGATAAAGCAACTTCACACGTAACGCTCGTTCTTTCTCTCCGTCATCCATCGGTGAAAATTTTATCAATCGATTGAAAATTAAACTATTTTTTGTTGTACATTTATTTCCCCCCATATCCCATTTAATGTATTACTCAAGTTTCATTGATATTTGTCTACCAGAATGAACTCTACGTAGATCCAAACTGGGTAACTCGAAAATGTAATAAAGAAGTGCCATTACGATTACAGTAATAATATTTTGAAATTTTTAAATGGCTACACCCAGTTATGGACGATAATGAAATATTTTTATCGATTTTCTCGATTGTGTGGCCATTTCGATATCTTTCGATTGTGTAAATTTTTTCTCGATGACTCCAATATGTATAGTGCTTTTATACCATTTGATTTTATCAAGAGTCATCAGCGGGTGAGTCGGCAATAATAAGGACCAGATGGTTTCGCCCGCTAGTGATTCTCTTTTTTAATTAAAGGCTTTAATTTATACGTAATCTTGAAATATGAAATCTCGTATTTAGTCCCCGCTGCATACGGCACCGTATAGTAAACGCGGTGTGCACGCACTAGTAAAATCTGGTAAACAACAACAAAAAAATAATAATACTCTCGAACCGAACGAGCCTCGTATCGGAAACTTAGGGAGTGAAAGTAGGAGTAGGGGTACAGATGTAATATCAATTAATGAATATTTAATATGAATATTTAATGTGAATATTTAATATGAAAATTTAATATGAATATTTAATATGAATAAGTAGTCACAGGCCTTTCCTATGATATATCACGTGAGGGTTATTGGCAAAATTTAGAAAAATGCCCCTGGGTGGGCAAAGTAGAGGGAGGGTCACCAGCGGTCCATAACATCAATAAGTAGTCAAAAACCTTTCCAACCGTATGTCACATGAGGAGTCATCTAAATTTATAAAAATGCCCTTCCCGTGGGGGCAAGGGGGGGGGGGCTCAGCAGGTGCATAACATAAGCAGATGGTCACAGGCATTTCCAACAATGTCACTTAGGGGTCTCGACTAAGTTTTAAAAAGTAGCTCACGTGGGGATAAAGTGGGGAAAGGACACCGGAGGTGCATAACATCAGTCAGGGATCACAGGCCTTTCCAAAGATATGTCATATAAAGGGTCTCGGTTAAATTTATAATAATGCTCCCGTAGGGGAAAAGTGGGGGGAAGGGGTACTAGATATGCAAAAATGAGTAAGTGGTCGCCGGCCTTTCTAACAATATGTCACATGAGGGCTCTCAACAATAGTTAGAAAAGTTCTCCCCGTGGAGGAAAAGTGCGGGGAGGGTCGCCGGAGATGTATAACACGAGTAAGTGGTCACAGGCCTTTCCATCGATATATCATGTGAGGGTTATTGGCAAAATTTAGAAAAATGCCCTTGGGTGGGCAAAGTAGAGGTAGGATCACCAGCGGTCCATAACATCAATAAGTAGTCAAAAGCCTTTCCAACCGTATGTCACATGAGAAGTCTCGATCTAAATTTATAAAAATGCCCTTCCCGTGGGGACAAGGGGGGGCTCAGCAGGTGCATAACATAAGCAGTTGGTCACAGGCATTTCCAATAATGTCACTTAGGGGTCTCGACTAAGTTTAAAAAAGTAGCCCATTTGGGGATAAAGTGGGAAAAGGACACCGGAGGTGCTTATTGTGATTACATAGCCTCTTCCACATAGGTTTGAAGCTGTTTGGGATCTTTTATATTAGAAAGTGATGTGCCAAGTAAGGTTTTTTTTTCGTTTCTTTTTTATAGTTTTCCACTGCGAAAAGGCTTGATTAGAGGTCTTATTTCTCCTTTTCTATTCACAAGATTTTTTATTTACATTTTCAAATGCAAAAACATTAGGTTTTTGCGATATGTTTGTAGATGAAACAAAAGTTTTGTCAGTTTTAAGTTCAGTTTACTTTTAGTCTTGGTAGAAGATTTTTGTGGTCGACTAAGTTAAGTATTCTTTTATAACAGGTTCTGAGGATGATGGCCAAAGTTCTAATTTTGGATTTACATATACAGTAGTTGTTACAACTAACATCACGTGTTTTTTTTTCTGAAGTTCTAGATGATATTAATGCACATCCGTGCACCAGCGGTAACTAGGGCCCATACGACCACAGGGCATTTCTATTTTGTTCTCCTCCACCCTAAACGAGATGGCTAGTAAATGCTTGCTCACTTGATCTCCAGCCAGTGACAAGTCAGCTGATCAGCCGATTGATGCATACATGACCAGTATGCACCTCCCGTTTACTTGAAGCAGAGGCCAAAGCAGTGTGTTAGTTTCCTTAAACTGTCAGGATCCCCTTTTCCAGTGACACGAGTCGTCACGTGTGTGGTTTACATTTCTTTATGTTTGAATACAGACAGGATGATATTGGCTTATGCAGAATTCCTCTCACCTCCGAAGAGAAAATCACTTCGAGGGCGAAACAAAGATTAAAGAAAGACAAAAGATATAAGAGGAAAAGGAAAAGGAAAAAAAAAAGATAAAGATCTATTAGGTTCCCGGGGTTGCGAAGTCTCTGAATACCTAAAGAAAGTATCCTCTGAGGGAATTTCACTATACACATTTACAAAATTTGACATTGGATTTCATTTTGGCACATTTTTTGGCTTCAAAAATGATGATACCTTCGAAAGAATGTCCATTCTTCGCACGCGGCGAGCGTTTGAATTTTTATGATCATTATCAAAATCCATTATTAAGCGTTTGCATTGTCTTCTGTAAAATTAGAATTTCAGATTTACCGATGGGCTCAACTACTTGGTGCACATGCGCATTCCTAATATTGCAGAACAGCTGCTTAGAATAAATTGCAGACAGAATTTACTTTCTGGATATCCCCATGTATATAACTGATACAATTTGCGATGGGAAAGGTCTCCTCAAATCTCTATTTGTCTAGAGGCGCCCAGAATGTTATAATGTAGCGCTGAATATAAATACACATTTTAATAGTAATATGTAAGCCAAATCCACTTACCTGGAAGTGGATTAAATTGCAGCATCGAATTAAGTCTTTCTACTAAGGTATCCAAAGTTTCGTATTTGGGGCCACTGAGTATTCCTGCATCTTTCAATTGATAAGGAATCATATTGAAGTAGCTTAGTTGTTCTTCTTTTTCATCCCCATCCTTTCTTTCTGTTAACCAAAGCCTAAAAGTTGTCAAATTCACAGTTACCTCAAATCTAGTATGCTTCATTACAAATATTTATTAAAGATTGAAAAAGTTAGTTAAATGAGTTTGCGAGAGATTACGAAGTACCAAATGCTTATTGGTAGAAAATGCTGGATTCTATCATTTTTGGATTTGCAATAAAGGAATCAATTGTTATCATCATATTCTTGTACAAAACAGAAAAGAAAGAAAAAAACGATGACGATAACTCCAATTAAAATTATTGGAAATAATAAACAGAAAAGGGGAGGGGGAAGAGAGAAATGTCGTTTTAATTCGTAATTCTTTAAAGTAATTGCTTGTGATTGCAATATTCTGTCCGATAAGAGCCATCTACATTTTAAAATTAAACCCAACATTAAAAGTAGAATAACAACACAATATTTTATTACATATATTTAAATACGGCATACTCAAAATATGTGAAAAAAAATTCTCTTTAATTTTGAATAGTTAGTATGCGAGATTTAAAATTATTTTTAAAATGAACCAATCAATGTAAAAAAATCCGTTATTCATGCATAACTCGAACAATATTTTTTGCATTTATTGCATTTTATTTTATGTTGTATTTTGTAAATGTTCAAGCGTAATGCGTATGCATATCAAGTTGTTTCATATAAATATTTTTTTAGTTAATAATGCGATTTGTGATATTTCATAAATAAAAACATACCGATTAATGTAACCAATACTTTCCGAATGGTCAAAAACCCTCAAATTTAAATAAGCTTTTTGTCATTGGTTGTGCAATCATATAAAAATGTCAGTAAAATAAAGTAAAATGAATAAAATCAGCAACTTTTGGGAATCATATTAATAATCAGTGTTTCTCAGCCGGTGCGAAATGAAAATTGCCAGACAAGTATTATGAAGATTGTACTAATAAACAAAAGAATCGTTACCTAACATAGAACATTCCATATCAGACGATTTACTTAGAAATAAATTTTAATTCGATAAAGTTGAATATTTAGTGGTTGGAAACAAATACTTTGTTTTTGTACTGTAGTGAACTGCAACTACAACTACTTCATCAAAAATTACGACTACTTGTTTTAACCTTCCTACCCTGAATGGGTCTAATCGACCCAGTCCTACAATGCGTTTCATTCGATTCAAACCAAAAAAATTTTCATAAAGTAAATTAAATAAATAACATAAAGATTTAAGTTAAATAAGTATGTTAAATGGATTTAAATAAAAATTCTGGTGGGAAATATTTTAATCAAGTTTGAGTAAAATTTCAACAGGATAGGAAGGTTAAAAAGTAGTGACTACAGACTACTTTTCAAAACATCGATGCTTTGCTACTTTCAGATTTTGTCAAATTATTTAATCTACATTCGAAATGGATGGCAAGGATTGAGTAATATAGTTGTATTTCGTAGTAGTCGCACTTATTTGATTCCAATCAAATTTGATTCAAATCAAATAATTGCAACAAAATCGAGGACATTAACGCCCGAATTATTTTCTTCGCTAAAATTTAAATTTTGTATTTCCCACCACTTTTAAAAGCAAATTAACGTTTATCTAAATTTATCGAGGATTCTATCTCGTGAAACAAGGTATATATTTATCTTCCTCTTTACTGGTGGGAAAATAGTTTTCTTGCTGTTTTTGTAACCGTCCTCAAAAAAGGACGCTGGGCGTTAATGGGTTAAATATTAAGGAAACTAACATATAAGAAATTGTTATGTGTTATTCTCTAAAATGTTAGCTTAAGCATATATTACTCTTTATGTGTCAGCCAGGAGAGTTCAATATTAATTATCTTTGTTTTAATATAAAAAATAATAATGCTGTAACTAAAGCAATTACGAAAGAAGAAATTGAAAGTTTAATAATGAGTCAATATACAAGTGTTTCCAGCAAGGGAGTTAATTTCTCTGATTTGGATTTTACGCTTCAAATTACATGCAAGTATCAATGGAAAAATCGATGTCATATGATGCTTTGTTAAATATTGCAGTTGAGTAACTGACATTCGCAAATTGTTGCGCAGAACATACTCTATATGGCCAAAGGTAACCGGCCACTAGCGATATTTGACGTTTTATTGAATATCTAGAAAAATACACAAGGAGTTATTCTAAAACTCCAGATATGTAAACATAATAGTACAGATCATATTATTTACGCGAAGACTTTTTTACGAAACCCTATGTTGGGGACCGTCAAAAAATTGAAAAAAAAAAAAACGAATATCTTTTGGATAACCCTGTCAAAACTGATTTCACAAAATCGTTCAAACTATAGATTATGATTAAATAGCTTATTTTAATAAACTATGTTAATTTTTATGAGGATAGCATCTATACTCGTAGAGAAATTAAAGTTTTAGTAAAAACAGTCCCAAATTTTGCCAAGTTTTTTGCTTATAATTTGCAAAGTTCTTAACTTAAAAAAATGTTCTCTTCAAAACTTACGACAAACAATATTGTACACAATACGCTGTAATCAGAATTAAAAAATAATAAAAATCTTATGAAAATGAGCAGGTTTACTAAACAATTTTGCATTGCCCATGCGTGAAAGCCATCAAAATATAATTTGCATAATGTGTTAACTAAATGTATAGTGCAATTTTTGTGAAAGTCTCAAAAACATAGCTTGAAAATTCTGAAAATTATCGTCGATAGAATAAGCTTAAAATCCGTTGTTCGCAAATAGAAGCAAAAAGATAAGGGATTGTATCCAAATATAATAGCGCGTGCAATATTATGTTTATTGTATTGACTCTAATCAATGAATATATGGATACATGCTCTCATCATTTTGCTTCTTTTTGGGAACAGCGGATTTTGAGCTTATTCTATCGACGATCATTTTTAAAATTTTCAAGTTATGTTTTTGAGATTTTCAGAAAAGTTGCTCTATACATTTAGCTAACACATTACGCAAATTATTATTTGATTGCTGTCACGCATGCATAGCGAAAAATTATTTATTGAACCTGCTCATTATTCATACATTTTTTAGCATTTATAATTTTTTTTTTTTTTTTTTTGTCACATACAAAGTAGCAGACAGACTCACAGGCAGACATTTTCTAAGAACCATCAAATCGTGTTCAAGACCTTCTGAAACATATAAATCTATCGAAAATCGGAAATCGATTTTTTTCACGAATCCATCACTTTCATCTTGTTAAGATAGAAAAAAATAAAAATCAGTGTAATACTTTTTAGTATTTTCCCAGCTCATTTCAAAACATTTAAAAGTGATGTTACCAGAAATTTGAGAAAATAATACATAAAAGGTTTAATTACCAAATTAATGTGATTTGCCATCGAAATATATAGTTCTTATAATAAATTCCAAATATTTTACTATGCCGTACACTGTAATATGATTTTACTTCTCACAAAGCTCCTGGTTAAACCTTTATCTACCGACGGAACTTATAAGTACCATAGTGGAAAATTTAATAAAACACGTATTTAATCAGTCTATTAATAAAAATTCTTTTTCTTACCACACAATATACTTTACTATTATACGATCTAATTTAGATAGAATAGAAAAACAGTCGAAGTTAAATATTTTAAAAAAGAGGTAAATTTCTTAATCATTTTTATAGTTATATCTTTTTTACTTTCTTCTATCTTTAATAGAAGAAAGTATTGTAATCCAAATTTTTTTCGACTTCCGGTTTTCGACGGATTTACACGTTTTAGGGGTCAGAGATTCCAAAAAACATGTTTTTACAAAATGTCTGTCTGTCCGTGTGTCTGTCTGTGTGTGTGTATGTCGCCATTCTACCATCAAAAAGTGTATGAAATTATGCATAGAATTGAACCAAATTTTTTGTGAATGTTTTTGGCTGTGGCAAGCAGGTCCTCCTTCAGTTTTGAAATATTCCGCCGGAAGGGGGCGCTGCAATCACGATTTTTGTGCCATTTTCAATATTGTACCGAAGAAAAGTATATGAAGTTATGCATCGAATTTAACCAAATTTTTTGTGTAAGTGTATGACTATGGTTAGTTGGTTCCCCCTGCATTTGAAAATAATCCGCCGGAAGGGGGCGCTGCAATCGCGATTTTTGTGCCATTTCAATATTGTACCGACCAAAAGTATATGAAGTTATGCATCGAATTGAACCAAATTTTTTGTGTATGTGTATGACTATGGCTTGTTGCTCCTCCCTGAATTTGAAAATAATACGCCGGAAGGGGGCGCTGTAATCGAGATTTTTGTGCCATTTTCAATATTATACCGAGCAAAAGTACATGAAGTTATGCATCAAATTGAACGAAATTTTTTGTGTATGTGTATGGGAAAGGCTAGTTGGATCGCCCTGAATCTGAAAAAAAAAACCGCCAGAAGGGGGCGCTGCAATAGCAAATTTTATGCTATTTTCAATATTGCACCGCATAAAAGTGTATGAAGTTAGTTCTAGAACTGAACTAAATTTTTTGTATATGATTATTTTTTGATAAGGCAAGTAGGTCCTCCCTGAATTTGAAAAAAAAATCTGCCTATCATTCTATTGTCCATCGGCTCGTGCAGAGACGGAATTCGTTTTTACTCCAATTAATTGATTGAAGCACAAATTTAAGATGAAAATCAAAGTTGGTATGGTATTGAATTAAAATTATTAAAGCATTAAAATGAGTAACTATTTTTTTTTAAATATTAAAATGTACGTATGAGATAGAAGAAAGTTTTGGGATTGGTACATCCAACTACTTTTCTTTTATGAAATATTTTCGCCGGAAAAAGCTTTTCCATTTACAGAGAGGATCATAAAACATTTAAATACATTGCTTTTATAAGAATTGTAATATTTTTATAAAAGTATTTTTGGTTAATTAATTTGATTATTTTTGTAAATATTTTACAAAAAAAAATTTAGATACCGATATATTTAATCAGTTTTAATGAAAAAACACTTCTAAATTGATGTGAAGCCATTTCTTGATAAATAATTCGGTAGATAAAGGATTAAAACGAACAAATTTTCTCTCTACTTTAGCCTAGCACATTTTCTGTTGGATATATATTTGGATTGTCTCCAGGCTGTTTTAAGGGCAAATTTCCAAGATATAGATCTTTAAAAATGTACAATCCCCCCCCCCCTCCAAAAAAAATCATATATTTTATTTGCCAAATTCTATCAGAAAAAACAAAAATAGTCATTCTACTGAAAAATTATGTCTTCTTTCAATTTATGTTTAATAAATAGCTTACTGGATCTTATAGGGGCTGTGCAAATATAACATTGTCAACTTTTTGGTAATTTTGGATCCCCTCCTGCTGCTTTCGATATCATACGTTATCATCCCTCAATACCACCTTCCCCTCCTCACCAATAATGATATCGTTATCAAAGTGTATACATTTTTATTTTCTAGGATTTTTTTTTTTTAAATATATATATAAAACTGGTTACATTTATTTTTCGTATACTTTTATGATTCAAATGAAGAGAAGTCAATAAAATATCACTTTGCATATGAAAACAATTTAAATCAAATAGCACTTTAAAAAAATAGTTACCATTTAAATGTTTTTATAATAGTTTTTTGTAACATTATTCCTTCAAAAGTAATAAAGTCTTGTTGCACTTTCCCTGAACGGAGGAGGAGTGGAGGCAGATAGCAATTCTTATCAACAAAACAAGTGTACAACATCCCTTCTCTTTCTCTTTTATTTATTACTAAACACAAGCTTCATTTCAAATGTACTTCACATATGAATTCTCGAACCGTGATTATATCTGCATACACATATGAAGAAGAATAGGAATGTCAAAGGTTGGGGTATTCCATATTTTACAATTAAATAATTTTGTAATAATTTAGTGATTTTAATAATAACTTTGTAGTTTGATAAAAATATATAACAGGCTAAAAAAGATAACATGCTATTTTGTTCCAAAGGCCATGTTATAGATAAAAAGAGAAAATTTTGAATGATCAAAAATAATATCGATATCAAAAGACAACCTCCCCTCCTCTCCCCCCCCCCAGATATATCTTACGTTATCATATGTAGTCCCAACCCACTCCCCCTAAATAATTAACGATATATACTGAAACTTCACAGTACTCTGAAATTTCCAATACGAACATCTGTTTTTGGCAAAATCGTTTGCTTTAAGTTTTACGAAAGATGGACATTACAACAAAGTTAAATATGATGGCAAAATTTTGGCATTCATATTGGAAATTTCAGAGTTTGGTACAATTTCAGTATGAAAGCTATCCCTAAGATTGCATGTTTTTTAAGCTTATGCCTACAGTAGTATACCAGAGTTGTAAAATGACCAAGAACATGACATCAACTAACATGGAGTGGCGAAATCAGAAAAGTAGCTGGAGTTAATTGGATTACTAAGCACTAAACTTAAACCAATGGGGAAATATGGGAAAGGCCTACATCTATTTGTTGATTGATAACGGTTGGTGATAAATTAAATTTAAATTTAAACAAAAGTGCAAATTACGTGGAAAAGAAAATGCTAAAACTGAATTCAGGAGAGGTAAAATTAAAAAATGAGAAACTATGAATATTTTATGGCTTCCTCAGAGAAACTTCATAAACATAACTTATACTAAAAATATACTATTTCCCTAATATTATGAGCATTAAGACCGAAAATGACAATGGGAAACTCTTTATATAATATATAAAATAAACTCCAGGGTAAATTAAATAAATTAAGATATAAAAAATGAATTAAAATGCAATCATAACAGATGAAATCTTAATGAGTAATAGACACAACTCATCAGGAAATTAAAATGCTACAAGATGCTAAATGTGACAAGAAATTATAGCTAATACATATCTGTACTTTCTGGTGTCGATTTTATGCTTTCGTTTAATAGTCGTAGGAGTAATAACTTATGCAATGTATTTTTAAAATATTTTATTATATATATATTCCATTTATTAACTTTATTTTCATTTGATATCAGACGAAGAAGATAATAAACAAATTTTTAAGTGGAATTTTTTGTTCTAAAAAACACTTGATATTGTTTTTTATTTCAGCTAGTAAATTGAAAATTATATTATGTCTGGTTTTATTTACCACAGTTTACGATTAGTGAAATATAATATGTATATTGGATATTACCAATATTCGAATGTTAATAAATCCCCAAATATGGATTACTAAAGTTAATGAATTTGAATTAATGTTTGTGTTAAATGAATGAGAAAACCAGATCAGTTGTGTGGAATATAAATCTTTGCTTATAAATTGAGATAACTTTATAAATCGGCCTCAAAATACATAAAATAAGTTAGTTTAATTTAGGAATTGGGAAGAGTTCCATATCTTGTTCTGGTTGGCACGACTGGCGAACAAATCGAAAATGGCAACAAAAAGCCATTTTAGCAATTTATCAGATGGCAGAAAAATGTTTTTTCAATAATTTCTAAACATTATATTTATTTAATAAATGTTATACATGTCACATGTAAAAAAAAAATAAAAATAAAAATAAAAATAAAAAATAAAATAAAATAAAATAAAAATAAAAATAAAAATAAATTATACGATGTTTACATAAATATTTTTATGTCTATACATTTTAGATACATTTCTATATACATGTACATAGAGATATACATATATAAATACATAATATATACACCTATAAATAAACATTATATACTTATATGCTTTTTTTTAATAATTTTATATATTTCATATGTTTATTATATATGTCAAATTAAAACAAAAGCTATAAACTTTTCCCAAGAAGTATGCTAAATGAAAAAAAATATACAAAAAAACAAACGAATAAATTTCATTCTATCAATAAAAAAGCAACCCCAAAAGCTGGAAATCGCAACCACATCGATTCATTTACTGCCAAAAAAGGTTCGCCTCCCCCCTCCCCACCCCTAAAAAAATTATATGGAACACTCTTCCCAAGGAATCTGTATCCCTGTAACTTATGCAATGTGGATTCATTTTTTTTTTCTTTATTAAAACATTACAAAAATAAGAAGGCTTTTGATACGTACCTTAGACCTCTGAGAAAATAACGCGTTTCTCCTTCGTACTCAACGTACCTGTTTGTCATTTTAGAAAGATCTAATTTACCATCTCTTAAGTTAAATTCGACACTTTCGCAAGTGACGATTTTCCATTTCCTGTGTCTTCTCAAAAATTCATTGGCACGTTCAACCAGCATTCTAAAAATACAATTAAGAAAAAAAAAAGCGTTTAAAACCACTGATGACACATTAGCTGTCACCCCACCCTCACCTAGAAAAATAATTTTCTGATAAAATTTTAAGAACTAAATTATCAATAAGTAATTACTATATATTCTAAATTTTTAAATGAGTTTAAACCATGGAGTAAATTAATGCTTGAAAATTTTTTTTAAAGTTTGATACTTTGAAAAATTTTATTGTATAATGTTTTAAAATAACTTTTAAAAATAGCTAGTAAAATTTAAAAAAAAAATACTAATGATGCCTGAGTATTTAAACCATAATTACTTATTATAGAACTAGATACAAACATTTTACATTAAATTCAGCGAAATGAACGAAGGTACACATATGTGTACCTAACTGTTATTCATATAATAAAGTTTTTCAATGAACTATTTTACAAGAAAAACTACATTAAACAATTATTGAAACATCAATTTTTAAGAAAGTAACTAGACTGTATCTATACATGCGATTTAAAGAAGTGAAAATTAGTTACGTTTTCGAGAAAGTCGATTTTCCTTCATTTTTAGGAAATCAATTTTTTAAAAGAATATTTCATGTGGAAGTTGGTTATCGCCCAGCTATACAATATAAATTCATTAGAAGGCTTAAAGTTTCATGAATGTAAATATAAAATCATAATTGCAAATAGTCTTAATATGGAATTTTAAAAACACATAGTGCGAGGTCGACATGTGTGGACCCACGTACCGAAAAGGTTACAAGATAAAAACATGTTTAAAATTCATTGTCTCATGAAGGTACATTCTACATATATTTACGTTTCAATTACCGTAAATACGCCAAAAATTATCCCCATGTGACAGTGAAGATATTTGCATAAATTACAAAAAAATAATTGAATTTCTTCTAAACAAATTAGTTTTGACTTAGCATACTAATCAATTCTTTTCTGATGGATACTTGGATTTTATATTTAATAAAATGCGAAATATATCCGAAATTTGGCAAACTTATAAAAAAGGACGTAACATTTAGGCGTAATGACCTTGCTTCAAATTCTTTTCAAAGCATCAGTTTAACGACCTTCATCAAAAGCAAACAAAAGATGCACCTGTATAGCATAATAAACGTGAAACAAAGCTGTTTTTATAGTTCTATAGAAATGAATTTCTGTTTTATTGTGTGGTAGCTTCTCATTTATGTTTACAAAACTGTCTAACCAGCTGTTTGATCGATTTGTAAATTAAATATATTTTAATTTTCCACTTCTAAATGTTTTCTTTGGCATATTTTTCAGAATATGATCAACGACCTCGAAAGTTTATTTAAAATAATCCACCATTCCGTATAATTATGATTTATGACCAAAAATTAAAAATTTAAACCGATTAAGTTCTTGTATATTTTAGTACAAAAGTAAGGTTAGATTTTAGCTTGTACAAACTTTATCTCTTTTAATAGAAGAAAAGACTGGGTGGAATCCTATGTGAAATATGCGAGTTTTAAGACCCGTTTCTTCGGAAATCACCCGACCAATTTTGGGAAAATTTGGAATTCAAATTCAGTAGATTAAGGCTCCCGCGAGCTAATGCTATTCCTATGGGGAGGTTATTTTCCAATATCTGGTTTGCATTTCGACATCGCTCCTTTTTCAATTTTTCGATATTGGTTGCAGATATTTTTGAAAAAGGCACTTTCATTTTCGAAACCGGTTATTCTTACCGGTTAGGTTTCGAAACCTAACTTTATAAAAAATATCTGCGTTAAAAATCGAAAAAATAAAAAAGGGGCGATGTTGAGATGCCTTTATTGGCAATTTTTTTTAAAAAAAATGTCAAATTGCAAATCAGATATATAAAAAAAAATAAAAATAAAAAAAAAAAACCTTCCCATGAATAACATAAGCTAGCGAGCGCTTCGTCGGCCAGGGACAGGAGTCTTAAGGGACTTTACTTATATAACGTTATCAATATTTTGCCAAATCTGGACCCCCCCCCCCCCCTCTTCCTTTTACAATATCATACGTTATCATTTGTCAACTCCCACCCCGACCGATGATAACGTTATCAATGTCTAAAAATTATTATTATTATTATTATTATTATTTTACATTAATATTTTTTATACGGTTGCAGTAATGTACACATATGATTATACATTTATTAGCAGTATACAGTTTATAGATTAAAGAAGTCAATAAAATTTAAGTAAATGATTAATATGAAATAACATCTAAAATTGTTAGCTACTATTTAAAAATATTTAATAGTAGCTTATTTTTACATAACACATTCAACAGCAATATTTTCTTCTTGCAACTATCCTCAGCCCGGAAAGGGTGCAAGCAGAACCTATCATCAAAACATTCGATAAAATTATTATTATTATTATTATTTTTTTTTTTTTTCTTTTTTAACTAGCAAACGTAAATATTATACATGGTCCTGCTTTCGCTAACACCTAATTATACGCACGCGTGGCATAAGAACAGGAATATCAAACATTTGGGAAATTTTGGAATAAAAGGATTTGATAAGACTTAAAAGCTTTAATTAATAATAGCTTTGTATTTTCATTAAATTAAAATATACAAAAATAGGTAAATGGCAACAGACTATTTGGATGTAAAAAAAAAAAAAAAAAAAAAAAAAAAAATTACTAAAAAAAAGAATAGTTTGACTGAACCAAAAATGATAAAGAAATCAAAAAGCAACCCCCCTTCTCCAAGAGATATCTAACGGTATCAAATGCCAGATCTTCCTCCTCGTTATAGTGACAACGTTATATATGCACAGGCTGTAAGCTCAAAACTTATGACAGATACTTTTTTCTGTGCTTTTTATTTTAGAGCAGGCCTGTCCAACGCGGCACCCTTTGAGGATTTTCTTGATGCTCTTTTGGAGATTTCCTGTTATTAGACTTTTTAGAAACAAAATTGAATTATAAGAAATACTTTCTGTAAAATCATTAATATTTGCATCAAAGATATTTTTAAAACATGTGAAAACCCATTAAAAACCAGAAACATACGTTGAAAATTTAATCATGCATATTTTCACGATTTGTAGTTATTTTTTAAAGAGTAATTATGATGGTTAAGTGTTAATAATTGGAAATATCTCATTTCAATAGTCAATGAGTAACAGAAAAATAGAAGCTTTCCCACATCCCCCTTTCTTTGAAGGTACTTGTCTGTACATACTAAAAGATGCATGAAAGTTTTTTAAGGTAGATTTTGTATGAAATACTACCTATTGCAATCGCACCAGTTTATATATCTATCTATCTATCTATCTATCTATTTATCTATCTATATATATATATATATATATATATATATATATATATATATATATATATATATATACTTTTATAAATACATCCAAAGTTATTCAGACAATACCATTAAAAGAACCAATGAAACCAGTATTTTTACAATCATATTATTAAAAACAGTTGAAGTTTGAAGAGAAATAGAAGGCAGATTACCAAATTACTAAGAAATATATGGATAAATGGACATTATATAACATATATATTATATATATATATTACAAATTTAAAATTTTTTCGCCAAAACTAACCTTTATACTATCTTAATTTTCTTATAATAATATTCCCTACTTACTTCAAATTATTAAATTAAAATCTTGTTTCTAAATCTAATCTGTTAATCCTTATGCAGACGATATAAATTCTTAATTTGCCTTAAAAAACATTATTCCAGTATGCGTAAATTTAAAAAGATGGCTCTAAATTAAAAATATTCTTAATTAAAACTTTATTTCTTAATATTCCAAATAAAACTGATTTCTTCTATGTTTTTATCAACCCTTTTTAAGAAAGTCTTATTAAATTTATTCCAAAACCATACCTTTCAAAAAATATCATTATTTTATTTTATCTATTTATTTATTTTTCCTACGTCAACCTTTGATGTGTGCATATTAATAAATTCATTTCTTTTCTTTTTCTCTTAAAATTAATCATTTATAAAAATCGTCTGCCTAAGATATTTAAAATTCTGAGTCAATTATAAATTGGTTAAATAATATTTTTTTAAAAATAAATTTATCGTTTGTGGAAAATAATCTCGTAGCTGGACAAGAATTCTGTTTACATAAAAGAATGATGGTTTGAGGTTACAGAATGTTCCAGAACTTTCTTTTTAGTTTAAAAAGGTGGAAGTCTCGAGATGAAAAAGATTTCTTGGGTTGCTTCTTCGATGAGGACAGCTCGCTGAAATAATGATGGAATTTTTGCAAAAGGAGCTTTTCCTTCCTCATTATTACGAATTTAATAAATGAATTTACAGCAGCCCATGACTAATTATTGGATCTTCTACATTTATTTATTTATTTTGTTTTTTCCCTCGCTTGCCATGACTGTGTGTTTCTTTTTAACCAGTGGAAATAATTCGAGTTCTCCTTAAATCGTCACAATTAATCGAAAAGTCGACAGGATTTTTTATCTGTGCTGCCTTTTTAATGAATGATATTTAAAGAAAATTGCGATGGAACGAAGAAAAGCATGCTATCGCCGAAGTTCGATTGAAGGACAGTCTATATATTTTCAGCTTGCTAATGGAATGGGCTGTGGAACGAAATGATGATAGGTTTGTGAATCGCCGATAATTGACTTCTCGTGAATTCCTGAAGCTTGATATTTTTGGTCATAATGATAAATTTTTGAGAGCTGGTGATTTCGAATTGGATTTAATAAGGAATAGAAGCGCCACGGACTGACATCCATCTTGTTGCGGCCCAAATATGCGATCATTGACTTTAAGTATTACTAGTAGTGATGACAAGAAAAAGAGAAAAAAAAACACTTACAGGGACAACTGAACGTCGGTTGCTAATTGCCTGGATAATTTTCGGGGTTCTTGTCTCCCCTAGGATCCTTTTGAGAATTTCTTCTTATTAGTGAGTTATTTTTAGATGTATTTAATTATTTTGTGTATCCTTTTATTGTATTTGTGTAGATTATTTATTCTCTGTTTGTCAGGTTTATTTATTTGATTATTTATCTGTGAATCTTACTTACTTACCTATTTATGAGTATTTTTATTATCATTATTATGTGTTGAAGATTGAAGTATTTTTATTCTTAAGGACTTAATTGAGGAGTATGATGTTCTTAAGATATTTACTGTTACTTATTAAGACTATTATGATATTTCTATGCACGATTAAAGGCAAGTTTGTAATAATAAGGTATAACTATGATGTTTACAATTTCTGTTTTATTAGATAAAATTTCTGGTTAAAATTAGCAGCTAAATATAGTAATTTTGAAAAAATAGGTAATTGATAGAAATCATTAACTTTGAAATTTATTGCGAATGATTTTACGATCAGGATTTAATAAAGAAAATAGAAGTGCTTCATTTATTCTAATGAGTAAGAATAAAAAAATTATGGAAGATCCTAAGTTCGTACCGTTTGACCCGAGTTCTGGAACGAACATTTTGTCTTGGTTAACTTATTTTGATAAAACATGTGATAGGGAACAGAAAAATCTAGAATGGAAATTTAATTCTATTGCGCAATATTTGAAAGGTGAAGCTTAAAAAAATTTATATCAATGACTGTTTAAATTGTACGGATTATGAACAAATTAAGAAAATTTTGATAGAAAGATTCATTCAATTAGACATCCCGAGTTTTTCAGATTTTTCAAATCTGAAATTAGATAATTTAGACAATTTAGAAACTTATTTTCGTAAGAAAGTGGAAATTGGTAGGAAATTACATCTTAGTGAAAATATACTATTACAAGGTTTAACTGATGGTTTAAAACCAGAAATCAAAAACAGTATTATTATAAATCCTCCTAGTAGTACCACCGAATGGTACCGGGTTGTCAAACAATTCGTGGAAGTTTCCACCCCACTAGTTTCAAACCAAGTAATAAATCAACCATCAGCTAGACAAAATTTTCAACCTTTTCAACCAACTAGGCCCTGGATTCAGCCAGTTAGGCCCAATAATACACCTAGGAATTGGATTCCCCAAAGGCAATCTCAGTTTCAAAGACCTAGAGTTTGTCAAAATAATTATATTCAAAATTCATACCCTTCAAGACCTTGTAGGATATGCACAAATAGGGGTGTGAGTAATGCTTTTCATTGGGAAAGAGAATGTATTTTTAGGAGTGAGTTGCCATCCTCTGATACTCTTCCAAGTAGCTCACAAAATAATTCTCATAATATTTGACTATTAATTGTGTATGGATGTACAAATAATTATAATTTGCCATGTGTTGTAGATACTGGCTCAACTATTGCAATATTGCCAATTAAATTTGTTAAAAAACTTAATGCTAAAATTGAGACTATACCCTCAGTTACCATTGGTCAAGCAAAAGGATTTTTACATATAAATAAAAAATGTAGTGTTCTTCTAAAAGTGGGTAAAATTAAAAAATGTGTTAACTTTTTAGTATGCAATACAAATTTGGATTATGCTATTTTGGGGTTAAAAGAATGTTCTAAATTTAAATTAACCATAGAATGTAAAAATTGTATTGTAAGGCAGGGAAGGAAAATTATAACTAACAGTATATCCATACATAATGAGAGATCCCTTCATTTCAATACAGTAAATATGGACCAAGTACAACAAAACAGGGATCAATCTAATTGTAACCTCAGAATATAAAAAAAATATGAAATTAAATACTGGTAATACTGTAGCAATAGATAATTATGATAATGAAACACTGAATGTAAGTAATCATGATATAGAGTTACAATCTACTTGTGGAAATATTATGAAAAATGAAGACTGTGTTGAATATGATCACGAAATTAATGTGCATCCTGATTATAGAGGTTCCATGACTCTTCAAAATTTTCGCGATAATTCGGATTCAGATTTAACTGGGGAAATAAATTTAATTCAAGATGTAAATTTAAGGGAATTAGTTCATATTTATAGTGATATTTTTGCAAAGCATAAATATGATGTGGGTAGGATAAATATTGAACCACAACGCGTTATATTAAAATCTGACCTACCTATATCTTTGAGGCCCTACCGAACATCTCCCCTAGAAGAAATAGAAATAAAAAACCAAATTCAATCATTGTTAGCAGCCGGACTGATAAAGGAAAGTAATAGCCCCTATTCTGCCCCTGTTACACTAGTTATGAAAAGAGAGGAAGGTAAAAAAAACGCGATTATGTATAGACTATAGAAAATTAAACGCAATAATTAAAAACGATGCAGAACCCTTGCCCCGTATCGATGGAATTTTAGATAAATTGAGTAGTGCTCAGTATTTTTCAACTTTGGATTTAGCCTCTGGCTACTGGCACGTACCAATACATCCATCCGATACAGAAAAATTAGCATTTGCAACCAATTTTGGACTTTTTGAGTGGCTCGTGCTCCCTTTTGGCATAAAAACGAACCCTCCCATATTCAAGAGAACCATTCGAAGAATCCTTAATAAATATAAAATCGACTTTGCGTGCCACTATTTTGATGATATTATAATTTTCTCTTCCTCTTTAGAAGAACATTTAAACCATTTAGCTCAAAATTTTGACATTTGCAAACAAGAAAACATTAAACTTAAACTTTCTAAATGTAAATTAAGCCAAAATAAAATCAATTTCTTAGGTTATGAAATCACTAATGGAACTATAACACCAGCAAATGCCAATATTGAAACCATCAAAAATTTAAACCCTCCTTCCAATGTGAAAGAGTTACAACGATTTCTAGGTTCCATTAATGTTTACCATAAATTCATTAATAAATATGCTGAAATTAGATATCCTCTAAATCGATTACTTAAAAAAGACACAATCTGGGAATGGAATTCAGAGTGCCAGGAGTCTTTCGAAAAATTAAAAAAGTCTTTAATTGCAAAACCCATCCTCAAAATTTATGATCCTAAATTACCTTTACATATGTTTGTAGATGCCTCTCAGATAGCAGTAGGTGCCGTTCTAAAACAACCTGATAAAGATAATTTCTTACATCCTATTGCTTATCATTCTAGAATTTAGAAGAGTTATGAGCAAAATTATTTCATAACTGAATTAGAATGTTTAGCTATTATAGATACTCTTGACAAATTCTATCATTACTTTCATGGTGTCAAGTTTACAATTCATACGGACCACGCATCTCTAGTATGGCTAAAGAGTGTTAAAAACTTAAGAGGTAGGCTTTTTAGATGGTCACTCAAACTTAGTATGTTTCATTATGAGATAAAATATGAAAAGGGTTCAACAAATGTCGAAGCAGACATGTTGTCACGAAATCCTGTTTGTCATTTTAATCAACATATTAGTTTATTGCTAGATAGGAAAGAAATTATAGAGATGCAAGACAAAGACAATGTTTGTGACAAAAAATATAAAAAAGAGAATGGAATTATTATAGTTCAGAAAAAGGGATTCAAAAAAATTGTTGTACCAATGTCATTAAGAAGAAAATTACTCCATATTGCTCATGATAATTTTGGACATTTAGGGATTCAAAAAATGCTTAATTTAATATCTCCCAACTATTATTGGCCTAATATGACAATAGACATTACAGAATTTGTTAAACATTGCGATACCTGTCAGAAAAATAAAAAAACAAAACAGAAAAGATTCGGCTTATTACAAGCTATGCCAGCCACAGATCAACCTTTTGAATGTCTTTCTATTGATACTGTTGGTGGATTTAACTATTACAACTCAACAAAAAAATTCTTACACATAATAATAGATCATGCAACTAGGTTTGTTTGGGCTTTTCCCTCCAAAAATGTTACCACTGAAACATACACTAACTGTTTAAAACAAATTTTCAATATCAAAGCACCTCAAAAAATACTTAGTGACAGGCATAAATCTTTCAGATTTCCAAGATTTAAGAAATTCCTTAGAAATCATCATGTTCAACAGCGTTTTACATCCGCACATCATCCTCAGACCAATGAAAAGTTAGAGCGCGTTAATCAGACTATTGTTACCAGGCTTAAATGTAAAGTTAATTCCACTTCTTCTAAAATACCTTGGACTAGATTATTAAACCAAGTCATCGAAGAATACAACAATACGCCCCATTCTATCACCAAATTCCCACCTGCCTATTTATTTTATGGTCAATTGCCTTATGAATCTCCTTTAAAACAGAACTATTGCCCAGCAGTAGACAAAGCCCTCAAAATTGCGAAAGCGCGAACTCAGGAATTTCACCTTAAAAGTAAAAGACTCTATGATCGAAATTTTGTCGAATGCCCATTAAAAATACAAGACTCTGTAATTTATGAAGAATTTAAATACCCTAACACTCGAAAATTAGAACCTACTTTCTCTGGACCATATAAAATTACAAATAAACTTTCTGATGTAACTTATGAAATAGATAAATTTAATTATGAGACAGGACAGAATTCAGTTATTGTGCATGTTTCTAAATTAAGACCCTATTTTTCACCCGAAGATTTTAAATTGTTTCATGAGCAACCCAAAAAACAAACAAAACCTCAGATACAATCACAATCACTAGATCAAACTAAAGTCAAGACAGTAGATTAAGTTTTAATTCTTATTCTTTAAATATTTTATCACCATAATTTTCAACATTACCAGGTATGTTCTTGGAGGCCTACAAGAATATTACTTGTTTTTGGGAGTTTTTGGGGTTAAATTGGGCTCCTTATGCAGGCATAAGGTGTACACTTTGATTGTAAAAGCTTTCAAATTGATGTTGATAAATTAATTTTAAGTGGATATAAGTCTAACTATATTTACTCATTTATTTGACATTAGTATTACTCTATTTATTCAGCAGATATTATGTGATAACAGTTATAAAATTTGATGACTCTACTCAAACCTATAACATAATATGTGATTTTCAGTGATTGTGAAAACTACAGATATTAAGAGTCTTTCAAAAAAGCACAATATTTTTATTTCCATTTCTCAATTAAGAATGACACCTTTTATTCCTATTGTATTTTATTATTAAAGTTTATAAATAATGTGTAGATAAAACATTATTCTACATTTGGCATTTGAAAACTTATAACCAAATTTGACAATTTTGTAAAAGAGTATCAGAGAGGAATTATTGTAAGGAAATACTGGTTGAGAGTCCATTTTCTAAATAGTTAGATTTAATTTTATTTGGATTTTGGAATTATTATGATTTTTTTTATTTATACTTTCGGCTAGCAAAAAATACTTTCTTATGCTATTAGAAGATAAGAAAATTATTTAGTTGCTATGTAATTATTTTTATCCTCAACCAATATTTTTCCTATCAATAATAAACAAATAGTGATATTTTCTTTTGATTATACTCTTGTTTTACTATTATTATTATTATTATGATTTCTATAATGAAGTTTAGTATTAATTATACTCTTATTGAAAAATATTAGGATATGGAGTCTTATTATACTATTACTTATTATTGTTGTTATTGTTAATATTTAAATTTTTCTATATTATTTATTATTGATATTGAGAGTGATGCTATTTATTATTGAAAAATTTATATATTACTGAAAGATGTTGGATCCAATATAACATTAAAACCAAAGATTAAACTAGGTTTGAAGATTTTTAATTAAAGAGACTGTATTCAGAGAACATTGGAAAAGACTCTTTTATATATACTATTGAAAGACCTTTTTCATTTAAAGGACTTATTTAAAATAAACTATGCATTAAGTCATTGTAATTATTTAAACTTCCATGAGAACGAATTTTTATTGTTTTTATTATATTTTTATCTCTTGCTTATTAATATTCATAACTTATTTACTGTTATTATGTGTATTATCTCCTATGCACTTACAAATGGTAAGTGATGTTGAAACATTATTGTATTTCTTTCAGGGAAATGCTCCTACTTAAATATAATTCAGAATTATTTTCTCTTAACTATTTTATTTTAATCGCTAATATTTTTTATATTGCGTTAATTTTCTTTTCTTCCATCTCTTGGCTTCCTGAGTTTGACAGTTTTATTCCAAAATTTAACTTTTCTAAATTATTATATTTCTGTTGTCTGAACTTGTAGTTTTATTTAACTATCAATTTCATAGAAAGTCTTGGAGAGGGGGGATAATATTACAAATTTAAAATTTTTTCGCCAAAACTAACCTTTATACTATCTTAATTTTCTTATAATAATATTCCCTACTTACTTCAAATTATTAAATTAAAATCTTGTTTCTAAATCTAATCTGTTAATCCTTATGCAGACGATATAAATTCTTAATTTGCCTTAAAAAACATTATTCCAGTATGCGTAAATTTAAAAAGATGGCTCTAAATTAAAAATATTCTTAATTAAAACTTTATTTCTTAATATTCCAAATAAAACTGATTTCTTCTATGTTTTTATCAACCCTTTTTAAGAAAGTCTTATTAAATTTATTCCAAAACCATACCTTTCAAAAAATATCATTATTTTATTTTATCTATTTATTTATTTTTCCTACGTCAACCTTTGATGTGTGCATATTAATAAATTCATTTCTTTTCTTTTTCTCTTAAAATTAATCATTTATAAAAATCGTCTGCCTAAGATATTTAAAATTCTGAGTCAATTATAAATTGGTTAAATAATATTTTTTAAAAAATAAATTTATCGTTTGTGGAAAATAATCTCGTAGCTGGACAAGAATTCTGTTTACATAAAAGAATGATGGTTTGAGGTTACAGAATGTTCCAGAACTTTCTTTTTAGTTTAAAAAGGTGGAAGTCTCGAGATGAAAAAGAAGATTTCTTGGGTTGCTTCTTCGATGAGGACAGCTCGCTGAAATAATGATGGAATTTTTGCAAAAGGAGCTTTTCCTTCCTCATTATTACGAATTTAATAAATGAATTTACAGCAGCCCATGACTAATTATTGGATCTTCTACATTTATTTATTTATTTTGTTTTTTCCCTCGCTTGCCATGACTGTGTGTTTCTTTTTAACCAGTGGAAATAATTCGAGTTCTCCTTAAATCGTCATATATATATATATATATATATATATATATATATATATATATATCACCTTTTTATGGACACGATAACTTCTATAATTTTTCACCAATCTCCACCAAACTGGTACATAAAATCAAAGGGGATAAAATCTCGGCTAAGTTCGTTAATGGGCAAAATCGGACCAAGGGGGTCGGAATAGGGGGGCGTTTTTGTGAAAACCGAAAAGACGCCATAACTTCTTAATTAAAGTAGATATCGAATCGGTTTAAAGTTTATATTACTTCTTAAAAATGGACCAAAAGTTTATGCATGACAGATTTTTGATAAATATAGAAGTGGGCTCAAGGGGCGAAAAAAACAAGGGTTTTGAAAGAAAAAAAATCATAACTTCGTCAATTTTCAAGCTATCAAGTCCAACTAAATTTTTTGTAAATGTTCTTAAAATTATCTAAAACTTTTGTATTTACAAATTTTTGATAGGACTAACTTTTATCGATGAAAAAAATTAAAAACGAAAAGAAAAAGGGCGGTGAAAAAAGAGAAAAATCCATAACTCCGTCAATTTTTAAGATATCAAATCTGATTAAATTTATTTTACATTTTCTCAAAAATATCTACAACTTTTATATTAACAAGTTTTTCATAGGACCAATTCGTATAGCAAAAAGAAATTAAACAAAAGTAGGAGTTGGAGAAAAAACCTCAAATCCAAACTGCTTATATTCTGACTCATTTTTAAATTTATTTTTGATTTTAAACGCATCCAAATGGTAGATCCTCTTATTTAGAAACTGTATAAAGTGACGCATTGGTCAATTTTCTGATAAAGACAGAATATATTTCAAAAAAGGCTACCAAAAAGGGTATTTTGAACAGAATTTCCCAAAGTCATCGGGACTGAAAATTTAAGGAAGTGTTCAAATAAGAAATTGCGTTTTTTTTCTGACTCGTTTTTAAATCCATTTTTGTTCTCAAACGCATCCAATTTACAGATCCTCTTATTTAGGAACTATATACATCAGATGCATTGATCGGTTTTTTAATAAAGACAGAATATATTTAGAAAAGGCTACCAAAAAGGGTATTTTGAACAGAATTTCCCGAAGTCTTCGTGATTTGAAAATTTAAGGAAGTTTTCACATAGCAAATTGCGTTTTTTATGACTCGTTTTAAAATCCATTTTCGCTCTCAAACGCATCCAATTTACAGATCCTCTTACTTAGGAACAATATACTGTGACGCATTGGCCAGTTTTTTGATAAAGATAGAATATATTTTTAAAAATGCTGTCAAAGTGAATATTTCGCACAAAATTTTCCGAAGCAATCATTATTAAAGAATTAAGGATGTATTCAAACAACAAATCGATTATTTTATGACTCATTTTTAAATTCAATTTTTTTCTCAAATGCATTCAACTGACAGTTTTTTGTTATTTAGGAACTGTATAATGTACTGTTTTGGTCGATTTTTTAATAAATTCAGAATTTATTTCAAAATATGCTTTCAAAATGGGCATTTGAGCTGAATTTTTCTTAAGATGATTCTGATAAAACCAGTTTTTGCAGAAAAATGAAATTAAAAAATTTTTCATAAACGGCCAAATGAAGTTATTAAACTGAGTTTATCTCTAATCTTTTTTTTTTTTTTTTTTTTTGAAATGAGCACTTTTCGAAATTTTACCTCCGCCTATAGGCCCAGCCGACAGGGATTTTTTTTTTCCTTTTTTCTAGTCTTTGGCTGTTTTATACGAGAAATAAAAGGGCTTAATTTTTCATTCTTGACTTTTGAAATTTGAGAAATTTGTTTACAATTTTTTTAGAAAAATTAATAAGAATGAGTATTGCAGAGCAATGAGTAGAGCAGTGTAGCTTTAAAATAGCAAATAAAGCCTTTGTGCAAAAATGTTTAAAGATAGAAAACCAACAATTATAAATGCACAAATAAAGTATGAAAAGGTAGCAAACAGCTTTTTCGAATCTACTATCGAGATTCTTCATCGGTGCAAAACACAGCGTGCTAGAAAAAGCAAAACTGAGCAAAGAGACAGAGATCGCCGCGGCAGAGATTTAGGCAGGATCGTTTCCGTAGCGGGAATATAAGCCTGCGTCTCTCTGTCTCTTTGCTCAGATTTGCTTTTTTTAGCTCGCTGAGTTTTGCACGGATGAAGAATCTCGATTGTAGATTCGAAACAGCTGTTTGCTTCCTTTACATGCTTTATTTGTGCATTTATAATTGTTGGTTTTCTGTCTTTAAACAGTGTAGCTTTATTCCTCTATGAAAGCAGTTTCAGACTATCCCCTCTCTCTAAATCAGCCATATGGATTGGTTATTATGCTGCCTTTTTTTATATAAAACTAAAGTCATACCTTGAAAATAAATCAAAGCACATTTTCACATCCTAAAAAAAAACTTATCAATGTCTTTCATTTCCATGTTTATTTATTTATTTGTTATTGTTGACAGTATAGGCGCAATTAAAGTTTCTGGTACCCTTACCCAACAAACATTTTTGAGATATATTAAATTTCAAATTTTTATATGATAATTATATGTAACTCCAGAATTATTGAAGCCTTTTGTCTTCGTTGTAAGATTCATTTGCATTACGTTAAGACGCGCGTGTGTAGCAATGATACTGTTCCATAGTATTGCCAGTCATGTGAATAATGGCGACTTTCCCTGAGTGACACGAGTTGAAATGCGCCCCTGTTTATTAAAAGGTTGGACAGGCTTGTTTTAAAGCAATGTCAATTTTTCAGAAATTTTCTATTTTTCAGACTTTTTTTGAAACTAATTACAATTTTATCAAACTGTCTACTACGTATGATTTTATTTTTATACTCTATCAAAGAAACATTTTTATTAAAATCGCTCCAGTACTTTAGGCGTTAAAACTTTAGCGCCAGTACTTAGCTGAAAAGTACAATTTTCGGGGAACTAAAAATTTACACTTCTAGCTTGTATGAAGTTCTTGTACAGTTTTATGAAACTTATGAATTAAAGCGTATATGTAAACACTCTGATAAAATTTAGTTACATATAATAAATGAGTATGAAATGTAAGAGTAAAATTAATGAGTGGGCGTGGCTTCCCAGTAGAGTCTTCCCTTAAGAGCCCACACTACTGAATGAAAAAGACTCGGATGATAATGTGGCATCTGAAAGTAAGTGTGTAATTTGTTATCACTTCATAAATACAGACAATTGTGTAAATTCCGAAAAATGCCTGGATTTACACGAATTGGAGTGCTATTCTAATTTAAGCATAATTATGTGTACGCAGAGAAGTGTGTAAATTTCTGAAATCACCCACTTGTCATAAAATTTAATACATTTCGTACACAAAATTGCCTGTTTTTATGTGTATTTTGTTTATGAGAATGAGTCCGTAAGTTTTTATCAGTTAATAGACACACGGAAGTGTATGAATATAAAAGATTACTTGTACTTACGCGAATTGGAGTGTTACACATAATTATAAATGTGTACATTTTAAAAGACAGTGTCTAAGTGTATTAGAAGACTTTCCAACAAAATTGAAAAGTGTTTATGCATTCGGTTTGTCTGTCCATCTGCCCGCGCTCTAACTCTCGTAAATATACTCGGATTGCCATGAAATTTGTAGATGTTATTGATGTTCACGCTAGCACAAACCCTACTGAAAATGAAGTTTCTATCATGATTATTTTATTTACAGGAATAATCGAAAGTTTCCCATTACATTACGGCCTATGGGAAAAAATAGTTTCGAATGAGTTTTAAAGGTGTAACACCCTGCCAAACATATTTAAATTTATATGCATTTGCGAAGTACGTTAAAATATGTATTTAAAATAAATGCAGTGAAAATAATAGTTACTATTCATTTACAGGGCCACACGGAAGAATTTCATTACGCAAAAACAAAGGGGTGGAAGATTGTTTGCGACATATTTTAATAATGTTAAACGACTTCGTGTACAATAAAATTGATATGCTGATACGCTGAGTCATAATATGAAGTGTATAGATTTACAGGGAGACAGAAAAGATTTCAAATTAGTAATATTCTATCTGAAGTACTGTGTATTATCGATGATGGTTGATGGATGGATGAAATGCAATTTTAATTATGATATGTGTTTTTAAGTTTCACTAAATGTATGCATGTTACATGGTGTGTATAAATGCTATAGTTAATATACAAGGTTACACAAAAGAGCTCGTAAAGGTTACTGAATATGAGCGTAATTTACTCAATGGTGGTTTTTAAATAAGTTATACATTTTTACGTTGAACTGCTTTCAAATTACTCAAATGTTTGTAGAATATAGATAAAATGATATACAGGGTCACGTAAAGTACTAGATACGTGGTCACCTTTGGATGATAATTTCTAGAAATGTTATTGAAGAAGTTTTAAGAGCGTTTTAGTTTAAAATAAATTTTATGTAAGTATTGGAGTGTAATACAGGTACTAGGTAAACTACAGGGCTGAACAAAAGTATTTAAGTATGTTTTCATCTATTAGTATGAATTGATAAAAGATAAATTTAGCGAAAGTTTAGCGTTTTCTTTCTTACCTAAATTTTCATATTATATAGTAACAGACATATATTACATATCAACAGACAGATTAAATACAGGGTTGTTCAAAAGTATTGAAATAGATATTTGGCTATGGCCAGTAACACCTTATTTCCCTAAATAATGAAGTTTTGTTAAAGATTTCAGAAAGTGTTGGAAAGTGTTTTGTAATCTATGCTTAATGCATGATTTTTCTTTCTTGTTAATTTAGATATGAGTTTTTAAATTGATTTTTGCATATTGCGTTCTGTTTATAAATACTGTAGATCGTGTGCAGGGTAACACAACAGAAAGTGCACAGGTTACAGTATATGAACAAAAGTAGCTTAAGAGTGGTTTTAAAATAAATTCTACATTTTTACACAGAATTGCATTTAGTAAACTAAGATATGTATGTAGAAAATGATATACAGGGCCAACGAAAGAATTTGATACATGGCTGTCTATGTAAGATAGCCTCTAGAAATGTAATTTCACTAGATTGAAACGTGTTTTTGTTTTAATTAAATTATAGCTAAATAGTGGCATAACCTTATGCAAAAATAGTAGGCAAAATACAGGACTGTACAAAAGAATTGAAATTTGCTATCGTCTTTTGGGTATAAAATTCTAAAAGTCAAATTTCAACCTATTAATCGTTTTAATACTTTACAACATTGTTGAAAATGTTTAAGAAATCGGTTTGTTTGTACGTATTCTAACTTGCGTTAATAGTTGGATTGCTCTGTAATTGATATATGTATTGAAACAATAATTTAATTCATATATCAAATTATGACTAATACGAAATAATAATTTATAAAAAATAAACTTTACAATTCCTTTTAACAAGAAACTTTTTGAAATTGAATAAAAACAAAAGTGAAATGCATAAAAAAAAATTTTAACAAAAATTTTTAATTAGAGTCACTCTCATGAAAATAACATGCATTTAACTGCGAAATCTAGCATTGTATAAATAAACATAAAATAACATCTGCGTGCAAAAATTTCACCTGCAGACGATTACAAGAGTGTGTTTTTGGAATAGAAACGGACCAAGAACGTTCAGAGTGTTCGGACATATTGTTCTGTTATAAACGTATATAGTTCGCATGAATTTTAAAAATTTTACGAAAATTGTACAAGAATGCGGCCAAAGGATATTTTACATAACAGTCCGAAAAAGGTACAGTGTCAGTAATGTAGTTAATAAGAGCTCATTAATGTCATTGTACTGGATTCGGACGTAATTCTACGAAAGAATCTATTTCTATTCGGATTATCCCAATTTAACACACAGGAAGGTCATTGATAAAAATTGGTAAGAAAAAAATATTTTCCCAGCTTTCTTTTTTAGTTTTAGTTTTTGTTCATTTCATATAAACATTTTATAAAAGCAATGGCTAAGATTAATTTAACTTTTATAAATTCAATAAACTTTAATAAATTTAATTTTTATTTTGTTGAAGGCCGCATGCCAACGATTCATTCATTTAAATAGCATTTAAATCAGATTTTTTTTTTTTCCTTTTTAAAACTATGTGGTTAAAATCACGTTTCTTAAAATTTTAAAAGTTTGCTTTTTTAAAAGTAATTTAATCATTAGTTAACATAATTACTAAACATGTATTATAACATCCCAAAAATTTCAACGTTAAACAGAGTTTTTAACTCACGTATGAATCATATGACAATTTAAAATGTATGAATATGAAATATATGATAAGTACAACATGCATATGGGGTATATATAGGCTCGATGGGAAGGTAATAGACAAGCTTCAGTATTTTTGGTTAATAAAAAAAATATTTAGTAACAATTTAATTTATATATATTTTCATAACTCCTCTTATCATGATTTAAAATCTATATTATTTTTTATGCTCCTACTCGAGCCAATCAAGACACAGAAAATAATATTTCAAATTTCCATCGATTTTCAGTGAAAATTTTAATGACTATGTTAAGAGTTAGCTTCATTTAATAAAGTAACACTGTAATTTTTCTTTTCTTGCAAAATTTGCATATGTTTATGTTTCGTTAGAAAGAAAGCTTTGAATTTTATGTACTTATGAGTATTTGCAAAATCTCATTTATTTTTAAGAATTTAAGAAGCGTGTGTTATTGGAACGCTTAATTATTCAATTTTCAGTAGAGAACAATTCAATGTTGACATAGTTAAAAGAGCAATTTCAGTATTGTTCATAGTGCATAAAATCATTAAACTTAATTGAAAATCTAAGTAATTCAATTTAATATTTAAATTGCACTTACTATACTGTAAAAACATAAAAAAAAATTATACATAACTGCTATTAATTAATTTCGTGTGGTTTATAAAATTTGCAATATTTTAATCGAAAAATATTTTTATTAATTGGTTCTGGAGAGGTGGGGGGGATCTATAAATAAATCTATATCTAATAATTCCCATTTAAATAAAAACAATTAAGTTACAGAAGTCGTTAAAAATCAATTGTATTCTGAAAAATCAACTGCATCTATTGTGCCACACCTGCCGCCGGTGACTGAGTGGCGCTCAACGTGTTAATTGTTAAAAATAGAGGAAAATAAACGAGTTTGTGCTCAAATAACTATTTTTTTTTCATATTTTATCTTACCCATCTAAACCTCCCAATGAATAAATAATTTGATAAATGTAATTCCCTGACATTTAAAATTTTAAGCAATATACCTAAAATAATTAAAATTTTGATATTGTGATAGTTACAATGATTGATTTAAACAGTGAATAATTCTCAAAATATTTCATTAATTATTGCTATTCTAATTTGTTAAATTTATTTTAAGTAACTATTTTGTTTTATTAGTATGCCTTCATTAAATTCTGGCTCTAATTATTGTTATAAATATCTATTACTTTTGTGAGGTTCTATTACTGGATTCATACATTCCTTATTCTCTTTTTATTGTGTCTTATAAAAAATAACCTGTATTTTTAATACAATGGTATAAATAAATTTTTTCCCACATTTTATTCTATAAATTGCATACTAATAATTCTAATCCCTTGTACTATTTATGATAGTATCAGTGTTATAGTGGCCTTGGCAACATACATCCAGCCAGAAATTACATATTTGAAAAAACGAACATAAAAATTTCACATTATAGGCAAAATAGAGTGCATTCAGTAGCTGTAAGATATAAACAATTAATGACCGTTTTTTTAATCATGTATCAAGAGTTATTATTGGTTTAAATTTATACTTTCATAAATAAGAATGTAATATCGACAATCTATTATTAAAGTTATTTTTTTAATAATCGAAAAATAGTTTTTAAGTTTTCTTTTACTGCTTGCAAACCCTTATGTAAAATGAATTAATTCTTTGTGTCATGACGTTGTATATCTGCAAACAGAAGGAGATAATAGATTATAATTTCAGAAAGAAAATAGATTAAGAAAAATAATTAAAGAAAATAGATTGTAATAACAGAAAGATGATAGATTACAATTTGAGGCACCCTGTTTCTTGATTGAACATAAATGATTCGTGGTCTTGTTTCAAGATTACAAATCTGTTAGAAACAAGTTGGAAATTGTACGTTAAACAAAGCAAATGAGGTGCGTTTCGTACTATAAAGGAGTTAAAAAAAATATTCAGATCTTGGTGTAATAGTAGGCAGTACTTCGGATGCTGTTTAAGTATCCGAAATCTTTTCTTTGTCTTTGTAAACACTATATATCTGCTTTCTATTATAAAAGAAGTAATCTTTAGCAAATCTCAGCAACATAAGCATCGATTTCATAAAATGGGAAACATTTTAATATAATTAAAACGCGTCCCAAACAATGTTTCATGCTTTGCCATAATGTAATTGAATATTTTATTATGGCCCTGTAAATTAATAAAAACTATTCTTTGCACTACAGATTATACATAATTTATATTTTTGTATACACTTCATAGATGCATATCAATTTTATTATGTTCGAAAGCGTGTAACATTATTAAGATGCAATTAAAACTATTTTTTCCCATTGGCCGTAATGCAGGGGAACACTTTTGAATGTCTCTATAATTGAATTATGCATCGCATTTTCAAAAAAATTGAAATGACGCGATAAAATTATGCAACAATTATGTATTTTAAATATCAAACGATTCGGTTGAGTAGTTTTTGCGTTGTTATATGCGAACGGACAGATAGACAGACGGACGGACTGAATGACAACTATAGGTGCTACGTATTTTCATAATTACGAACGCGTACTTAGAAACACGTCAAGCATATACGAATTTGTTTTTCATGTAATTTTGTTTTGCAATTTTAAAAACCTTTTTTTTTCGCAATTTATACATCAAAGAATAAGATAAATCTATGTACACAAAAACGTGTGTA
Organism: Maratus speculifer; assembly: GCA_964019185.1. Taxonomy (NCBI): domain Eukaryota; kingdom Metazoa; phylum Arthropoda; class Arachnida; order Araneae; family Salticidae; genus Maratus; species Maratus speculifer. The sequence goes on from CAXHSM010000008.1 coordinate 93,983, forward strand.
TTTTAAATATCACACAAAAATGTGTGTTTTCCATGTTACGTATAGACATATGTGTAAAAACAGAATATTACACACAAATCTGTGCATTCTGTATATAACACAAAAACATGTGTATTTTGCATATTACACAACATTGTAGGTATTTTCCTATTACACAAAATATATGTAAAAATGAGTATTACACATATGTATGCGAAAGAATATTTCACAGAAATGTGTGTATTTCAATGCAATTTACACTTTAAAGTGTATATTTCAAGAGTTATCAGTTGACTTTTACACATTTGGACTTATCATCAAATTACATATTAAAATGTGTATTTTGAAGTTTACACATTAGGCGTGTATTTTGGCAATTTACACACCGATTTACACATATAGACAAATCGTTTTTGTATCATCGATTTACCATTTTCATGTGTAAATTTACACATTTATTTTTTTAGATTGCAGCTATCCAATACAAAAATATTCCAGTAAAAATATTAAAATTTGAGAAAGATATTTGAAAATATCTCCCCCATAGACTTAACATTATAATCCGGGTCCTTTTTGAGCAAGTCGAGTGGCCTCTTAAAAAAAGATTTCATTCTTGAGAATGCAACTGGAGAGGATTTTTATCCGGTTGAAAAATAAAATGTCTTTATGTCTCTATCGGAAGAAATGAGTTGTAAATTTACACTCCAGAGACGTAACTAGGGTGGCTGCTCAAAACTAGTAATATTGTCGAATTTTCTTCTCCTTGATTTATAGCAAAATATTTTCTGGTTATATAAGGACAACAGAACTTTCAAAAATTACCGGCGGAGCGCTTGGGGCACCCACCCTGGTTACACTGCACTCCCATGTATTTTGCGATTCTATTTGTGGAATAGCCTTTTTGATTTATTTATTTGCGACAAATCCACTGAGTCTTGACGCAAATATCACTACTTAGTTGAATACTGGTATTTTCAAATAATAATATTCGTGTCACTTATTTTTAAAAATCTGCGATTAAATAAGGTTAATTCAAACGTAGTAGTCAAAGGTCAGTTGTAATATTCTCCTGAAAACCGATCATGCGTAGACCCCTAATAAATGCGATAGAATATGATATCAAAATAAATCAGTACATGTTATACAAATACCGGATGTCCCAAAAATGACGGATGGATTTTAAAATTCAATAATTTGCAAACGGTGACAGCTATTTAAAAAAAAATTTGCAGGAGGCTTATGTATAATGTCAGAAGATTTTTTACCGTAATTTTTTATTTTAGTTCCCATATCAAACAAGAGGTGGCGCTGACGGCGATTGAAGGCCAGGTAATCAATGCTGAGTGCAGTGTCGACCTGTCCTTCAATCGCCGTCAGTGCCACCTATTGTTTGATATGCAAACTAAAATAAAAAATCACTGTAAAAAAAAAAAAAAAAACTCCTGGCATTATACGTAACCCTCCTGCAAAAATTTTTTAAATAAATGTCACCGTTTGCAAGTTACTGAATTTTAAAATCCATCAGTCATTTTTGGGACACCCGGTATGTATATATAATCTTGATTTAGAAAGAATTGTGAAAATAATAATATAACCTCTTCAAACGTATCCACAATTCAGATTTATTTTTTATTTAATTATTATTATTATTATTATTAATCGTTATAAATCAAAAGACGTCAGTGATTTAACCACTTAAGGTTATTTCCATGAAAACTTGCCATGTCTGTCACCCAGCTAAAAATCGCTATGCTTGTTTGCCACTGTTTTTTTTTTTTTTTTTTTTTTCGAAAAGTTTACTTCGCCCTATTCAACTGATGTGATATCTCCGATACAATAAGTCACATTTTTCCATTCTAAAATACTAGTAGCCGAAAATCGTCGTATGTGACAGACATGACATGTTTTCATGGAATTAGTCTTAACTGATTTTTTTCCTTTGCGTACAATAAATTGAAAATATAGGATAAACACCACTTTTTATAAGTTAAAATAATCGTAATATTTAGTCTGAACATTTTTGCCATTAAATAGTATGAAATTCTATTTTTAAAAATTTGTGGTGTCAAGAAGCTTTAAGCGATGGTTCACGCAAACCCTTTATGACCGTACGGCATACGAGCAAATCAGTTGAGTAGTTACGATTTTTTCTGAAAAAAAAGTTTTTTTTTTTTTCTACCCGTAATTTTAGAAAACATTTAGAAGAGTTTTTAAAGTGTAATAATATTTTCTGAGCTCGGTAATCAACACAAAATATCGGTTTTCCGGATGTTATCACTTCTGAAGTAATCATTCTCAGCTGCGTAACAAAATTTATACATGAAAAGGAACAAATTAATTATTCATGTTACGCTGTTAATTTAGAATGTCTGTCTGTTGAATTTGATAATGTTTACTTGAGAAATGATAGCATCCGAAAAACGGATATTTCGTGTTAATACGAAGTTGAGAAAACTTGACTAACCAAATGTAAAAACTGCTTCGTAACGTTTAAAAAAATTATGGGTGGCAAAATAAACTTTAATATTCAGATAGAGCTTGTTGCAATGCAATGGAATTCAAAAATGAGCAACGTTAAAAAGCACCAAATATATTATATAAGCAGCAGACAGGTTTCGGTAGCATTTAGCACCGAAACCGGTCCGCTGCTTATATAATATATTTGGTTGACGTTGTTCATTTTTGTATTCCAAAATAAACCATAGTTTCAGATTTTTTTTTTTTTTTTTTTTTTTTTTTAAATCTCAGAATATTATTGGTTTCCAAAGTTGCTATAGATAAAGGAGCGCTTTTTTAAATCGTAGGTAATTTATGTTACATTTATTATTTTATGAATATTTTATGTTACATTTTAATAAACTTCTTTGATAGATCAATGTATATTTTTCTTTCTTTTTACAGTGTATGGAACGCTTTCTGGAGTTATGTATGACGGCCGATTATCTGCATGAGAAATATAGGCCCTATGGGGGGGGGGTGCCCTTCGTGTGGCGGGGGGGGTCTTTCTAAGGGAGCCTTACCCGTATTTATGCAAGTTGGAAGAAAACCACGGAAAACTCCGAAAGGTTAGGCCGATGGGCGCGATTGGATCGAACCCAGTACCTACCGTCTACCAGCTTCAAGAGCAGAATCTCTCAGCCACTATGGGCCCTTTCTCTTCAGAAGAAGACATTCATCACGCATCACGTAACAACATGGCACAAACTGTCTGATGCCTAACAAAAAACCTGTTCTGTTTTTTACCTATCAAAAGTAAAAACATGATACATGACAAATTTTGTAGACTTGGCCATATTTTTTTTTTCTTTTACATCATTTAAGTGCCGTTTTCGAGAAGCAATTGAATGGAATTCTCATTTTAATTTTTTATAAATTGCATCGTTCGCGGCATAAGGAATTGGAACCTAAATATTGTCTTAGATTTTTTGTTGTTGTTGTTCTTTCTGCTGCTTTTGTTGTTTGTTATTGTTGCTGTTGTGTTAGTACACTAACCACTTGTCTGAAGACTGAGAAAGTTAAATTATGCACACTGATCAGCTTCTTAGTCTTTGAATAATTCTTTAAAGAGCCACTCATTAAATCAAGCATCAGAAACGCAAGAAATACCTAAAGTATCATTAAAAAGTTTAGACACAAAACTTCATTAAGGGAGTCTGGAATACAAAAATCTTCATATTTTCTAAAACTATTTTATTGTATTAAAATTTTCTCCGTTTTTTCTGCTTAAATAACGTTTAAATCGTGTTTCTTTCTTAATTAGAATAGAAAATATTATTTTTTTCATTTTGGTTAGTTTTCAAAATCTAGTTTTAAAAGCTATGATTGTCACGGAAACGACTTCTTGTGAAAATGCGCTTTTTTCATGAAGTTTTTTTCACCATTTCTCGTAATTTAAATTGTTATAAGTCAAAAACAAATGGCTCAAAGTTGAAACATGCCTTTTTCAATTGTTTTACTTTAATTTTGTCTCAACAAATTCGAAAAAGAAATGTTAATTTTGAAAATATCATTTTTTTAAGTTGCATCATTTTTTAAATATTTTTAATTTTCTTTTTGATCAATATTTTTTTAAATGCTGAATCAAAAATAAAACACATATTTTTGTTTAATTAAATGAAAAAAAATTAAAACTCTGTAAATAATATTTAGAGTTAACGATTTTAAACTACCCCACTGTTTTAATAAATTTTAAATTTCAAAAAAAAAAAAAAAAAAAAAAAAGAAAAAAAAGAAAGAAATGAAGAAGTTTTATGATGTGATTTTGTTTATAAATGATATATTTAATTATTACAAAAAAATTTAAAATTTTAACTCAATAAATAAAAATTATTTTAAAATATGCGTGGACCCCCTTAAACTTAGATAACGTAGAAGGGTTAAATTTAGAACCTTAAACTTAAAATACATAACCTCATCGATTACATTGAAATCTACGTAGGGTGTTTCTGCATTCTATTGACCAATAGCTAATTCCTAAATCATTAAATTCAGAAGTACAGTTCCAGTTGCCAAAATTTGCCATATGTTGCTTTTCATCGCACATGTAAACTCATGTACAGTCCTAGGAAAATAACATAAACACTCCGTACTAACTTCAATAAATTATCGTAGGAAAGTTACCCGTACCGAACGATTGCAAATAAAGTCTGCTTTTAAATGATGCATATAAAATTTGCTTAAGAGGCCATCTACATATTAAAACAAATCCGAATTTCATTATTTTTTCAGCGGCAATGCCAATTTTAACAAGATATTTCAAATTTTCGGTTCAAGCTATGCTTAGACATAGAATTTCAAGTTATTTGAATGATAAATTTTTGAACTATAAGCATTCAAAATTTCGTGCTTCTAATGTTAAATTATATTTTCCTTATTTTATTAATATCTTCTGAAATTATACACCTAAGGTGCTAATTTTTTACATAGCAATAATACTAAAATATCGAAACATAACTGAATTTGCAAATTTTATAATTTTATGATTATTAATTATGAACTATGAAATTAAACTAAAGAGAAAAATATGAATTGCAACCTACAATTTTTTTGATGGATTTAGACTTAAGTTATGCTTTCTGGAAATCCAAAATTTCAAATTTTTCTTTCAAGTATTTTTCAAATTGATCTTTAAAATGGCAAAATGGTGGTTTAAGGGGCCATTTTGAAATAACTTACGCTTTCCTGTAATCTAGCAGTCTTCAATGAATGCTTAAGTAGCTCCATTTAAGATGCCTTAATCAAGAAGGGGGCTGTTTCGGTCAACAATAGAATACAGAATTTCAATTTGGATACAGCCCCTAACGTATGCTCATTTTAAAATAATAAATTCTTCGGAAACTTATCGCACGAATTGGATGAAAATTTGTTATTAGGCTAATTGAAGAATGTAGAGTTCATTTATGCTGTCAGAATTGGGCAATTGAAAGAAACAAAGTTAGGGTTCTTTTTAATATGTAGATGGCCCCTTAAGCAAATTTTATAGACATGATTTAAAGGTAGACTTTATTTTCTTCATTTGGTACCAGTAACTTTCTTCTACGATAATTTTTTGCAGAGTTTGTGGGGGGTGTTTACTTTTTTTTTTCCACGACTGTACATCAAAATTTTTTTTATTTAAAAAGTTACGAAATTTAAATTTTTATGCGGTACCTGGGAACTTTTATTTTGTACACTCTATGCTCTAACAAGTAAAACAGTAAAAAATCAATTTTTTTGCAACCAAAACTTACCGACTCATACTTTGAACTTCATAAACTTTTGGCTTTCTCTGACTTTAAACACAAACACATAAATCAATATATTTTGGTCGTACAAAAATGAAATTTCTGCTATTTTATTTGTTACCGCACAGTGAAAGTTTTTCTGAAAACATCTTATAGATGATAGAGACCGTGTAAAAAAATTTACTTTTCTAAGTTTTCAACTAAAAAATTTAGTTTGATATAAATGGATTTACATATGATGAAGAAAAACATTCGAAGCATGCAACTGAAACTATATCTCTGAAAATAACTGTTTTGCAATTAGCTATTTGTCAGCGATAAGAGTAGACACCCTGTATACAATAAACAGTCTTAGAGTTATAATTAACAACAAATATTAATGAAAGAATGCTCACGTAACGTATTATAAAAAAGCGAAAAGATGGTTTTAGGGGAAGGGAGGATGCTATGAAGGTATAAAACCCTTAAAATACTGAAAATTTCAATTAGCTAAAAATGTTTTTGGTTTACGCATATCAGCCTAAATTTCATGCCAGTTTTTTTTTATATATATATGTAAGTTATACAGTAAGTAGTCTTGTATATTATTTTTTCCATCCATAAATAAAATTAACATTTTGTTTACATTTGTAAACAAATACGAATATTTATATTTGTAAATAAGCAGAGAATGTTATCTTTTATTTATAATCATTGAATTGTAAATATTTTTCTAAGATTGTATTTATCAGAAATAAACTGTTTTGTTACCTGAAATTTTCGTAAGTTCTCTTAGTAAAAAATCCCCCTGGATCTCGGACCTCAGGCAAAAAATCTACAAAAGTAAAGTCGTTACCATGACCCATATTAAAAACCCTTTTGCCTCCATATGCCGAACGCTGAACATTCACTTCAGAACTCCAATAAGCCATGTTTTCAATGGCACTTCGCTGGCCAAATATTTATTCGATACCGCTATCAAAATAAGAAGAGCAGTCTGCTAAAGTATGATTCTATACGGACCCCTGCGGCATTGCGTGAAGGAGAAGCAAATGTACAGGACGAAAAGGATTGCGAAATAAGCAGCGGACGGTTACGTGGGTGGGTTTCATTTTGAGCAACGCAAGCGCAGTGTTGAAATGAGACATTTCCCCCCGAAAGGGATATCGTAGGAGTTCTGGGGAGGAAGGGATTCAAATTTTTAGATTGGACCTTTTAATTTTTTTTCATCCGTTTGGCAGGAACTTATTACCACATGGGTAAATTGGGACTTTGCCCATGGGCCCCGGACCATAAGGGCCCGCCCAAATCGATTCATTAAATTATAAAATATTTACTTTTTTTTTTAATTCCTTCATATGTTGAAGTTATTAAATTCATCTTAATGTAACAAATTGCTAAAATTATATAAAAGAGTTTTATTCTGTACTAAGGGGGGAAAGGTGCACTTTTATTAATTAAGGTATTTAATTTTAGAATTGATGGAGCTGAGAATTTTCTTCTAAGCCAAGGTGCGAAAATATGTTTATGCATTACACATACACGTGTGTGACCATCAGTTCTATTTAAATAACGTTGCAATGATTCGAAAGGGGCCCGTTAATTTATCTTTGCCCAGAGCCCCAATTAGTCATAATCGGGGCCTGCCGTCTGGCCGGTTCATTTTTTTGACAGCCTGGTCCCAGGGCCGTAACTACCGCCGGGGCAGCCGGGGCACTGCCCCGGGGCCCCCAAGCCTGAGGGACCCCAAACTGATGGTTAAAAAAACTATTTATTTTAGTTTCTAGTCTAAGTTCCTATAAAATGCCCAGCACATACCTAAAAGTTAGTAATAAAAAAAAATCAAAATGCTAGAATAGATGTTTTTGCTTGTCTGTCAATACACTCCTGACGCTTCGCATGCAAAAAGAGTACAGCAGACAGCAAAATGTCGAGTCGAATGTGTCATGTCGCCAGTGGCGCAGCCAAGGGGGTGTTTTTAGGGTTAAAACCCCTCCCAGAACTGAGAAAGATCGCTATAATTGATGCTTATATGAATGAAATCCAAACTTAATATTTAAATGTTTTGGCACATTTCGGAATCCGCCACTTTATTGAATCAGATTTCATTTAATAAAGTGATTCAATTAAATGGCGAAAATTCTACTTAAAATTGTGGAAGTGCATATTACATGAATCAGTTAAGTAGAAATTGGTTATTTGAACTAAATTACTTTTCTTAGATGCTTCATGCTAAAAAAAAAAAAAAAAAAAAAAAAAAAAAAAAAAATGATGATTTACGGCTACACAGACGCTCTTTGAGTTTAAGTATTATACAGTAAATATTCTGATTAGTACTGATTCTATTAACCGGCGATTCAAATAACCGGCAATCACCTTTATCAGAAACTCAAAACCCCCCTTAGAACCGAATTTTGGCTGCGCCACTGCATGTCGCGCCAGCATGTTTGTTGATCCCACCGAAGCTAGTATAAGGAAGAAAATATAGACTTCCTAATCGACTGAATAATATAAAAAGCATATAGAAAATTCTAGAAAATCTTTCTTCTTATCTATACTAATAAGTTAACAAAATGCTTTGTTTGTGTATGTCTACGTATGTGTGTGTGATTATGTGACTGCGATGGTTAGCAAAATCTACCGCACATAAAAGTCTGAAACTTTAGGTGAAGATAGTCCAAGACAGGTCCTGATGCACCTGAGGCTCAGACTTTTAATATTTTAAGGGCCAGGGCCCTGGGCTTCTTACAATTTTTATGCGCCAAATTGTTAATAGCTTGACTCCTTTTTATCTAATATTTTCCGTTTTGAGGTACCTTTCTCCTTTTAGATATTTTCGCCTTTTTACTTTTCAGTTATGACCTTGGACTCTTGGGGTCCGTTTTAGGGCCCCTTTTAGTCTTTGTGATAGTAAATTGTTAATAAATTGCTTCCATTAATTTCGATCTTCATTTTTGGTATACCTGTTCCATTTAGATATTTTCAAATTTTTACATTCCATATAAGACACTGGGGCCCCCTAGATAATCATAGGGCCGACCCAGGGCCCCTTGATCTTTTTGTGCGCTGAACATTTTTCACTCCCTGAATTTCTCACCTTCTTAGTGCAAATTTTTAAACTAATGCAAATTTTTAAATCTTGGACTCTTATGTCAGGACCAACACCCTGATATTTTTATTCGGGCCCTGGGGCACTTTTTTTAATGTTTACTCAAACAATTGGTGCATTTTAAAAAAATATTATTCTTGCAAATAATTCATACTCTATGCTTAATTTTGACTAATTAAAGGTCTAAAGCATTATGTACTAAAACACTTTAACATGTTTTCATGTTAAGGCCCTGATTGTGTTTGTCAGTTGGCCCCTGTGGGGCCCTCTATCATAGCTCCCTTAAAAATGGTCGGATTCACTAGCTTTTTTTTAACAACTTTTTAGGTCCTCCAATTACGACATGAACAACAAAAAAAATTTTTTAGACTTCAGCTACCACTATTTATGAATATTAATCGCTTTCTTGAAGCCCTTGGTGCAGCTTCTTTAAAAATGATCCAAATTGCTTTCAATTTTATTCAACATAGTTTTAGCGTCTTTTAGTTATTTTAATAACTACACAAATATTTTTATACCCAACTACATGCGAAATAATTTCCTGGCCCTTTGGGGCCCGGTACAGGCCCTCTTGAAGTTTTTGTAATAATAAATTGTCAATAAATTGCTTCCTTTTAATCTGATCTTCATTTTTAGGATTCTTTCATTTAGATATTTTAATGTTTTGACATTCTATACAAGACACTGTGTTCCCCTGTGGAATCATAGGGTCCCAGGGTCCCTCAACATTTTGTGAAATAAACATATTTCATTTCCTATATTTCTGATCTTCTTAGTGCAAAATTTTAAAGTTGCCTGGGACTCTTCTTTCAGGACCAATCCAGAAAACCTGATGTTTTTATTCGGACCCTAGGGCCCCTTCTTAAACATTTGCCCAATCAATTGGTGCATTTAAAAAGTTATATCATTCCAAAGAATAGTTCCTATTATATGCTTAATTTTGACTAATTAAAGATCTAAAGCGCTATGTACAAAAATATTTTAACATGGTTTCATATTAGGGCCCTGGTTTTAACTGTCAGTTGGTCCCTACAGGGCCCCATATTATAGCTCCCTTTAAAATGGTACAATTCACTAGCTTTTTTTTTTTTTTTTTCTATCAATTTTTTATGTCCTCTCTCTACCTATTACATGAACGACAAAAGAATTTCTCAGACTTCAGCTACCATTAATTTTGTTTGTCAGTTGCTTTCTTGAGGCCCTTGATGCAGCTTCTTTAAACATGAACCAAATTGCTTTCAATTTTATTTAACATAGTTATAGCGTCTTTCCATCATTTTAATAACTACAAAAAATATCTTTATACCCAACTACATGCAAAATAAATTACTGGCCCCTTGGGGCCCGTTGAAGTTTTTGTAATAATAAATTGCTAATAAATTGTTTCCTTTTAATCCGATCTTCATTTTTAGGAATCTTTATTCATTTAGATATTTTAATGTTTTGACATTCCATATAAGACACTTTGGCCTCCTGTGGAATCATAGGGCTCAGTCTAGGGCCCCTGAACATTTTGTGAGGCAAACATAGTTCACTCTTTAAATTTATCCCCTTCTCAGTGCAAAATTTTTAAATTTGAGTCTTGCACTCTTCTTAGGGACAAGATTCTCATATTTTCATCCGCGGCTAGGAGCCCTTTTTTTAAACATTTTCCGAATCAATTTGTGCATTTCGATAAAATATTATTAAAATGAATAATTCATACCCTATAATTGATTTTGATTAATTGTAGATCTAAAGAGCTAAGTACTAAGATATTTTAACATGTTTTCCTGTTAGGTCCTTTAGCAACTGTCAGTTGTCCTTTTTGGGCCCTTATTATAAATCCCTTTAAAATGGTTCAATTAACTCCTTTTTTAAACAACTTCTTAAATCCATCAGCTACTAAGAAACCGCCATAGTCTAGCTACCACCAATTTTGAATATTAATCGCGTTCTTGAGACCGTTGGTGCAATTTCTTTAAAAATGATCCGGATTGCTTGCAATTTTCTTTCACATTGCTTTAGCGTCCTCCCATTACTTTAATAACTACAAAAAATATTTTATACCCAACTACATGCGAAATAAGTTCCTGGCCCCTTGAAGATTTTGTACCATAAATTGCTATTAAACTGTCCTCTCTTAATCCAATCTTCATTTTTGGAACTATTTTTTCACTTAGTTATTCCCATGTTCTTACATTCCATTTAAAAGCCTGAGACTCCCTATGGTCTCGGCTCAGGCACCTTGAATTTTTGTTCTCCTTGCATGTTTCACCCACTTATTATCAAACCTTCTCAATGCATATATTTAAAGTTGAATTTTGGACTCTTATTTCAGGACCTACACCCTGATGTTTTTATTGAAGTCCAAAGGCCTTTTTTAAAGCATTTACTCATTTTTTATGCATTTCTTTAAAATATTATTTAACGAATAATTCATATCCTATGCTTAATTTGGACTAATTGTAGATCTAAAGTGTTAATTGTTTGCTTAAGGTTATCATAACGTGTCCCGGGCAATGCCGGATGGGTCAACTAGTCTATTAATAAATACATAAAATCAAAAATAATTTTTTTCACAATCCGTCTTTCAAAAGGTTTTTAAACAGAAACGCATGATTAAGTTACATACACTCAAAAATGAACCTAAATAAAATGCTCTTTAAAGTATTCAACCAATCAGAAGTCCGTATTTTCTTCCCTATGCTAACTTCAGTGGGATCGGCAAAAATGGCGTCGCCGCCAAGTGCCTGCCGAGTAGAGTTGTCCAAATCTACATTTTTTAGTCATTTTTGGGCTTATCATACTATTTACATTTAAACAACGGTGTGCGAGAAAAGAAACTATGCCCGGGGCAAAGTTTCAATTTGCCCTCCCTGCCCCCCCCCCCCAAGTTTATAGTTACGGCCCTGCCTGGTCCGTTAAAAAAAAAAAAAATCTTAAATTTGCCCGGGTAGCTTCGATACATTAAGAATTTATTTATTATTGCAAAATATTACCTCATTAAATATCAAAATTGTTTGTACCTTTTATATTATTAACAGTTGTATCTGAGAAAAAAAATAATCACTCCTACTTAAAAATATAATAATAAGTAAAACTTATATTAGAAAGATAAAAGTTATCACCGTGAATTACTTTTAAATATCAAGTATAAAATCATGTCCATATTAAAGATACTTAAAATTAACAACACAGAAAGCTAAAAAAAAAAAAAAAAAAACTGTTAAAATATTTTTATTTTTACGAAACAGCCTTTTTAATATATTCGTGTAAGAAAATATAAAATTTTTAACACCTGTCTCATACATTTCCAATATATTTATATAATCAAACGATATCATTAACTTTTTAGATTTACAAATTAAACTGGTGGAGAATAAAACAATAACTGATCTATATGACAAACGTAAAGATTTTAATATTAAAATTAATATTTTTACTCATTTTAAATCTTACCTCCATATTTCTGTTTTCCGCAATATACTCCTTAATTACTTGTATAGAATAAAATGTTTATGTTTCCCTCATCTTATTAACAAAAAGATTAAACAGTTAATATTTGTTGCGTTAAATCATGGTTTTCCTAAGAAATTCATTTACTCTTTAATCTACCATTAGTACATTTACGACCTATAATGTGTTGCATGGAGTGTATTGTCACCATTAACATTAGTTACCATTAACATTTTGCGCATTCAAAAAATATATATAAAATATATAAAACATAAACATAACAAGAAAAATTTAAAAAAAAATAGAATATACAAAAATATTAAATAATAGGATGGCTGGTAAGGTAGATGTTAGATTAAGGAAGAAGGGAGGAGCTGCTGGAAAATATGTGCGCATATGTTAATATAATATATTTTTTAAAGGGGTACAGTGTAACAATAGTTAATTACTTGCTTATGATAAGTATGTTGATTTAGCATTCCTTAATAATGCCTAATGACTTTAATTTGCAGTTTAATTTGTGGCTTGATAATTGTAATTACATTTTTTTAAAATTTAACCTGTAAGTTATCCATATAAACTATCATCGGTTTATTATTTGCAATTTACCACATTGCTAATACAATTTGAAGACTTTTTAGATGATATAATATATTATTAATGCCGTATAGATGATTAAGATTAAAATGTAATGACAACTTGTTATTTTAAATTTATAATGAATATAATTTTGCACGATAAAGCAATATTTAATCCTTATGTCAAACGATCTTTAATCTTCTTTTTTGTCGTGAGATGGCACCATTAAACTATTATTAAAAATCCCTCTTCTTTAAAACACTTTATACCTTTAATCTACTTTGATTTGAAACTATTGATCATTTTATTAAAATTATCATATATTTCCATTAATTTACATAAAATATGTTTTGTTTAGTATTATTTTAATAAATAATTTTTTAATAATATTTATTTTTAATAATTATTATTTTTTTCTATTATTATTCTTTTTTTTTCAGTATATATCCTTAACTAAATCCCATCTCTTTAACTGATAGTAAAATGAGTTTGCACATTTGTATTTTTTTTTTTTTCTCATTTCGATTTCTAGTTTTAATGGTCTAACAATAAGGGCTAATCGATTTCTTAATATGATTCAGACTGCATATAGGGTGTTTATTAGGTTCTATAGGGTGTTATATGTCCTGTTTATTATTATTGTTATTATTATTATTTTACTTACATTTTCTGGTTACAATTAATCAGGTATAGTAGAAATCATGCTTTAGGATTTTTTTTCTGGTTTCTACCTTAGAAATTAATCGTAATTGTTGTGTATACGAGGCATTGCCTTTGATAACGAGCCATATGTACTACAATCTACAATTTTATTTGTAATTGTTCCAATATTGCTAATTAAAATTGATTGTCCTGTCATGTTTAAGTTTGTTATACTTGGGTTATTCTTTATTCATTGTAGATGTTGAATTGTAGTATTATATAATGGTTATATATGTATATAGAAATGTTCTGATATCCGATGTAAAACTTGTCCATCTGCTTCTCAGTCACAAATCGTATCAGATCCTCATATTTCTATTTTTTGTAAGGCTTTTAATGTAATTTATAGTATAAAGTGTAACATTTGCAATTTGAAATATATTGGTGAAACTTCTGGTCCTCTTCATATACGCATGAATCAACATCGGTCAGATTCTGATAAAAATTTAGCAAAAAATATACAGTCTACAGCTGAAATACAGCATTTTCATAAACATAAATTTAAAAATACTACTATTGAAATGATACAAATTCAGAAAAATAAATCTGAGCGTCTGTATTTAGAGTCTTCATATATGAAATATTATAATACAATTTATCCTTATGGTCTTAATAGTGAGGTTTTTAAAAGATCTGTTAAAGTTTTTTCATCTATAAATGATGCTACAGATTATTCTCCCATTTATCATAGTTTAAATCATCTTATAAATCCTAAAACTACACGTAACAAAAGAGGAAAAGGTTCATCTCCTAGTATTACTCCTAAAAACCTTATAATTCAACAAATTAATAATCTGCATCGTAATTATTTAAAAAATTACAATTGGTTTCTAATACGTAAATATATTTTTGGAATAAAAAAGAAACATATAGTACAATATTTAAATATTTTTCTCAGTAAAACTTACTCTAAACATTTTTCAGATATTTTTTATGATCTCATTATGACTCGTGTCAACCTGTACAATATAAATTTACTCAAAAAACCTAAAAATCTACAAACTAATACTCAAATGGTAATTACTTTTTCTAATCCAATATTTAATAAAATCAATATTAATTCCATATTAAATGATAAAAACTGTCAATTTCCTATTAATAATATTCATATTTCTAAAACCTTTAAGTATCCCATATCTATCGGCAGAACGATTTTTAACTATAATTCTTTCGCTAAATCTTCTTTTGATGCTAGTACTTTACCCTGTAAATGCAATGACCCCTCTCTACAAAAATATATAAATAAAGATCATGGACATATTATTACTGGTAATCTTAATCTTGTAGATGATTTACCACTTAGAAGAATTATGGGTTATGGGATCAAGTACAGAATTCCATCCAAATTAAACATTAAATCTATCATAAAACTATTTACATATGATATAGATATATTTATTTATAAACTTGCAATTTATTATAATAAACCCATTGAATATTTTAATCAATGGAAAATATTAGTTATCGATAAATTAACCAAGTCCTTAAAATATAATATTTCACACCTAGAATATGTAAATACACAGCATCTGTTTAAGCAAATCAATAAATTACAACAAAACTTTATAATAACTTATGTTGATAAATCTCCTAATAATTATGCCATTATTTGTAAATCTTATTATCATCAACTGCTTAAATCTAGTATATCTAATAATAACACATTCCAAAAAATTAATGATAACTTACTTGCCAATAATCGTAAAATTAAAGGATTCTATAAATTATTAGACATTAACCCTACTAACTTTAAATATCCTTATCTAGTCCTTATACCCAAATTTCATAAGCATCCTGTTAAATTCAGAACTGTTACAATTGGTTGCAATACTTATAATAATGCTGCTAACAAACTTCTATTAGTAATTCTTAATCAAATATATAATATCACAAAAAAAAGTGATAATACACATTGCATAAAAAATAGTTATGAACTGGTCCATATTATGAAAAATCTTAAATGTATAAAAAATATCACTACCTATGATTTTAAAGATTTATTTAATAATATCGATTTATCGGATTTACATAATATCATAAATGAGCTTTTTAAAAAATATCAACACGAGTTGGATATATCACATAATATCGATTCTGATTATTTTCATACCTTAACTAATTTCATTATCTATAATAATTTTATCATGCATGATAACAATATATATATTCAAAATGTTGGTATACCACAAGGTGGTAGTACATCTAGAGTATTATCTGACTTATACTTATATTACTATGAACGTCATTATTTAAATAATACAATACATTTATATCGATATATAGATGATGTAATTTTAATTGATACTGATAACACCTGTATATCTCAATTCCCTGTTGATTATCCTTCTAATCTAGAACTTTCAAAAAACCTACTTTTTAATAATACAATCAATTTCTTAGATATTAAAATTATATTAAAAGAGAACAAATTTATAACTGATATTTATGACAAAAGGAAAGAATTTAATTTTAAAGTTAATACTTTTACTAATTTTAAACCATGTCTTCATAATTCTGTATATCGTAATATAATACTTAACCATTTATATAGAATAAAATGTCTATGTTCTTCCCATTTAATTAATACTAATATTAAAAAGCTTGTATATGATGCTATAAATAATGGTTAGCCTAAAAAATTCATATATTCTTTAATTTATAATTAGATATTACATGATCTTATAATTAATTCTTTGCATAAAAAATGTATAAAAAAAATTATAAAACATAAAAATAATAATAAAAAATTAAAAATGTTAAAAAGTAATAAAAAAATATATATACAGGTTGGTTGGGTGGGTAGATGTTAGAGTACGGAGGAGGGTGGTGTTGTCTGGATAAAAACGCAAAGGTTAATTATTTATTTTAAAAAAAATTGAGAGTGGGTTAGTTATTTTAACATAATTTTTAAACTGTTTAATTTACACCAATATATGGATATTCGTCTAGTTATATCTATAGTTAAATAGCTATATTTTAAATATCAAATTATTTTTAATGTTATTGATATAATTTTTGGTATTATTATTAATAATATTATTACTATTATTATTTTTTTATTTATTTTATTATTATTATTATTATTATTATTATTATTATTATTATTATTATTATTATCCTATATTAAGATAATGAGTTTTTACCATGTAAAGTCACAATAAATGTTCTGATTAAAGTAACAATAACGTATTTTAAGTTATATGTTAATATGAATGTTATCTCTTAATTCTAATTTTAATCATTTTATTAATTTAATTTTATGTTACTATCGATTATTATTTTTTCCTGTACAATTATATTTCCATTCAGCTTTATCTTTTTTGTTTGTTATGGATAACTATTATTTTTACTTACTTTCAACTCCTTTTTGTAAAATATCTTTGTTCCTTGTTTAATAATTTGGTTTTTGTGTGATGGTAGTCTCAAATTCGTATTGTTTTGCTTTTTCATGGCAAATACGAAGATGAAACCACACACTCCATTTGTAGTTCCAAAGTATTTGGGACCTGAAGATTCTGCTTTGGTTCTACAAATTTCAATTATATTCATATTATTCTTTTTTTCCTTCCATGTTTAATGTGCTATAAGTTATTAAATTCAATGGTTAATTTCAAATGGTTAATATTGTTTACTATAATTCAATTTAATTCTTCGTTTTGGTTTATTGTTTTATTGATAAAATCCGTTGGTGAATCTTGTCTACTTTTAATGGTATTATATATATATATATATATATATATATATATATATATATATATAATACCATTTAAAGTAGACAATATTCACCAATTGATTTTATCAATAAACCATACCGAAACATAAGAAAAATTTAAATAAATAAATTAAATGAATATAATATAATGAATGTAATGGAAATTTGTAGAACCAAAGTAGAATTTTCAAGCCCCAAATACTTTGGAACTACAAATGAAGTGTGTGGTTTCATCTTCGTATTAGCCATGAAAAGCAAAATAATACCAATTTGAGGCTACCAACACACAAAAAACCAAAATTCTTTAACGAAATACCAAGTAATAAACAGTGGAAAAGGGAAAAAATAATAATATTAAATCAGTAACGAACTACAAATGGTATCAGTCCCAAAAGCACATCCGTTACACTATTCTAGAACGTGGCATACATAATCTATACATTCATATATAAATGTCATAAAAAGTTAGATAACAAAATAGTAAGATCAAAAAACGACTTACCTGTTGATCACTGCAATTATAATCACATTAATGGCCATCATCATAGATAATAAAGAGGACTTCTCAAAAAAATTTTATACGTAAAGCACAATAGTTGATTATACCAGCACCCATACACCAAACGCGGGAAAAATCAACTCGTTCCAAAGACGCTTCGTAACTTAGACGCCAAATCATTAGGGTTGCTCTATTCAAATAATCAAAGCCAAACGCGCCAACTAACTAGATAAATAAGTTGAACAAATCCAGCTAGGATTGAAAGCGATACAAAATAATGAAGACAATAAAAAAGCTTAATAATTGGAGCAGTAAAAATAATGTTAAATTACAAAAAAAAAAAAAAAAGAGTTAAGATTAAGTAAAAACTAGAGTTAAATCCACGTGTAGACTACAAAGTCGCAATAACAAAGAAAATGCTGAATTGGAAATATAATTGAACAAGAGAAAAAATTAATAATCGATCATAACATAATATTAAATTAATAAAATAATTAAAAGTTGAATTAAGTAATTTCATAAATATTAACATATACCTTAGAATAACATTTATTTTGACTTTGCTTGGTTGAAACTCAATATCTTAATATAGAATGATAATAGATTTAATAATAATAATAATAATAATAATAATAATAATAATAATAATATAATAATAATAATAATAATAAAATTAATAAATATAATATAGCTCATTAAAAAATGTACCCTATACATGGAGTAGGGTAAAGTACTCTCAATTAAAATTTAATTGTAAATTTAAAAAAAATATATATATATACATATATGTATATATATATAACAACAACATAAGTATTGTATAACATTAAAGAACGACTAAAGATTCGGTTTCATTTTTGATTCAAAATCTGAATTTCGGCCGGATCGAAACTCAACCGTTCCAAATATCTCTCGTTTCTTCTTTCGAAAATTTTAACTTACAAAATTAAATTACAATTTAAATTTTACTTACTGATTTTAGTTGTATCGGCTGAAATAAGACACTCTTTACTGATTGCTATGAACCTCTCTGTTTATAATAATCAGTCATGACTGACTCAAGACGTGAATACAAATTATAAAACAAGCAATGTATATATAGTTAAACTTTGAAGACACTTTTCACGTACTCATTAAAAGCTGAAGATTTAAAGCCAATAGAAATTTTTTAGTTTCAAACCACAGAAGTGTTCCATATACTCTTTAAAAGTTCTAATTAACAGATGTTCATTTATAAAAATCATTATAAAAGATAAATTGAGTTTTGTATACCAAAATTTTTTTTAATGAGATGAAATTCGTATACTCCGTATAGCCAAAGGTGACCGGTCACTTGCGATTTTAAATATTTTGTTAAATATCTAGAAAAATATATGAGGAATTATTTTGAAACTCCTAGTGCTTAAACAGAGTACAGGTCATATATTTTCGTGAAGATTTTTTTTCTCGAAATCCCATAGGTGACCGTCAACAAATTGAAAAAGAACGAAGATTTTTTATATAACCCTGTCAAAACTAATGAAGCAAAAGCGTCCAAACTGCAGATTATAATTACGTGGCTTATTGTAAAAAACTATTTTCATTTTTATGAGGATAATGAATACTCGTAGAGAAATTAAGGTTTTTATAAAAAACAGCCCCAATTTTTTAAAGTGTTTTGCTTATAATTTGCAGAGTTCTTAATGTAATATTTTTTTTCTTTTCAAGAAATCTGACAAATAATATTGTACGTAATGCCCCTAAAACCAGAATTTAAAAATAATGAAAATTGTAGGGAAAACGAGCAGGTTTACTAAATAATATTTCGTTGCGCATGCATCATCGCAATCGAAACATAATTTTTATAACATGTTAGCTATATGTATAGAGCAACTTTTGTAAAAGTCTCAGAAAAATAGCTTGATAATTCTGAAAATAATCGTCGATATAATAAGCTCAAAATCCGTTATTCCCAAAATAAAACAAAAAATCAGTGGTTGTATCCAAATATAGTAGTACGTGCAGTATTGTGTATGCTATATTGACATTAACCAATGGAAATATGGATACATACAGCCCCTCATCTTTTTGCTTCATTTTGAAAATAGCGGATTTTGAACTTATTCTATCGACGATTATTTTCAGACTTTTCAAGCTATATTTTTGAGACATTTATAAAAGTTGCTCTATACATTTAACTAACACTCTATGTAAATTACATTTTGATTGCCGTGACACATGCATGGTGAAACATTATTTAGTAAACCTGCTCATTTTTCTTATAATTTTTATTATTTTTTAATTCTGATTACAGCGTATAATGTACAATATTATTTGTCATATTTTCTGAAAAGAAAATTTTTTAACTTTAGGAACTCTGTAAATTATAACCAAAAGACTTGAAAAAAATTGGGAGTTTTTATAGAAACCTTAACTTCTCTACGAGTATATACATAATTGATTGAACATTAGGGTGGAGCGAAAAAAATTATTTTTTAAAAATAAAAAACGGGTAGGTGCCAAAAGTTGCCTTTATACCAGTACATCAACTGCAAGAAATTTTACCGCTGAAAAAAAATATCTTGAGTCTGCGCTTTTGCTCCAAAAATCGAAATTTGGGGTAAAATTTGTCATTTTTTGATATTTTTTCAAAAAAATTAAAAAACTCCTACAGAGCTGGTTATTATTTAAAAGTGTTACTTAAACCTTTATATTTATCTGCTTAACATATTTAAACTATAAAACAATATATTTATATCGTATAGCTGGAGCAAAACAGACAACATTTGGTAAGAAAACGTCATTACCACTCTATTGGGACATACAGTGAATTCTTGTTTTTAATATAACTCTTTGTTTTCAAAACTACCTTGGACATACTTCGTGGAGGTGTCTATATTTCATATACCACCCGTACCAACTATTCGATCATCTTAGTACAGTGTTTTATTCATATATTGATTTGTGGTTTTATTTACCAAAATTTGGCATATTTTCGATACATCCACCTAGTTTATCTGTTCTTTGTATCCACATGCTGCTGTGACTATCTTAATGTATATTTTTAGCTTGTACAAAAAAATGGCTAACAGAGTAATGCACGGGAATATTATTAAAGGGATCTATTCGGCCATCTATTATCTTTATCATACTTACATCCAGTTAATGAAAGTTAAATGAAGTCCTGTTACCAAAACATTTTTTCAGTCAATAATATTTTTTTTACGTAATGATCTGCTTCAAAGATGATTTTAGGTATTTCAACTATAAGTATGCCATCATTTATTCTACTTTTGCATTTTTTATAGGTTGAGAAGCGAGCTGTTTAATGTGATGGTGATTGTCTGAGAGAATTGCAATAAGAATTTGTTCTGTATGTGCAGATCAACTGTTGTTGCAAATTTTTATGCTGTTTTCTAAGTGTTTTCGTAGCCAGGTAATTTCCCTTTAACTTTTAGATCCCCCTTTTATAAGTGGACATTTGATGGTGAACTGTCCTGGGCATAAACTTATAATGCATAGTACTTTTTGAGGGAATGTACAGACTCTAATCGACTATAAGTACTCATTGAAAATTAGAATTCTATTTGTCGCTGGGAACCATTTTGCATGGGGTAAACTTAGAATTGTGTATAATAATGGATCATACGCTACTTCAACTCCAGTAAATTTCCTCTGCGTCAATTATTAGAGAAGTCGATATAAAACGGTCTAATCTACATGGTTTCACTGGATCAATAGGAAAATATTTGTCTACGTACTATTCACTTTCTATTGCAATTTTTTATAAAATAGAGAATAATTTTGAAAAATTATTTTCTCGATTTGAGAAAAAGATACTTAGAACAGACTAGAAATTTCTCTCGGATATTGTAAAGCTAATTCATAAGGAAAGCTATTTCTCAGAAGAAATGGGGGATAGGAATTTAGAAAACATCTCACACAAAAGACAGTTCATAAAGCGAATAAAATTTCCCTCTTTAAATAGCACAGATTGGCAATCAGAGTCTATAGGTTCACTCACAAAATATATAATCCAACTTTATACCGCAGGATGTTTTATACCAAATGTAATACACACCTAAAGAATAGGTCTGAAAACTTATTAGAAATTACTCGACTACGAAACAACACAGGAAACGACCTAAAACAAATATTAAAACTTCTTTAGAAATACTGTTGCTTTACATGCAATTTTTTTTTTTTTTTTTTTTTTGCAATCCCCTGTGACGATCGTCAAATTAATAAACAGCTAACTTCTCAAAATATATTCAATGTAATAGGTAGAGTAAATGATGACATACTAGAAATTGAATTCATACAATCAATTTTTAAGCAAATCATTATATATAAAGTGTAATTGATTGAAAAATGCTGTGGTAACAGAACTTCCAATCATAATGTATTAATTACATGAAATTTTAATGAAGATAATAGAGTGCTGAATAGATTCAATTAACAACATACCTAATACTCAGCTTCTCTTCTGATATACAAGGTATAAAAATATACGTGCAGCAGGTCACACCAGCAGCATCCAAAGTCAGTGAATACAAAGAAGAGATAAACTACTTTGATACGTAGAAAACTTATCTCCCTCTTCGGGAAAAAATAACTATTCAATACATAAATAAAACACTGGACCTAGATTGTTGGGTGGCTGAGACGGGTGGGATATGAAATGCAGCCACATCTACAAGTTATATACAAAATAGTTTTGAAAGCAGATAGGTAAAAAATGCATTCAAAACAACATTTCGTTGTATGCTCCAATAGAGAGGTAACACTAGTTTTTACCAAAAGTTGTCAGATTTGCTCCAATTATACAGACTACAGAAATTGTTTTATAGTTTAAATATGTTACGCAGATAAATATAAAGATTTAAGTAATACTTTTAAATAATAACCAGCTCTGTATAAATATTTTTTTTTTTTTGATAAAATGTCAAAAAATGTCAAATTTTACCTAAAATTTCGATTTTTAATGCAAAAGCGCAGACTCAAGCCATTTTTTTTTTTTTCAGCGGTAAAATTTCGCGCAGATGATGTACTAGTATAAAGGCAACTTTTGGCACCTACCCGTTTTTTATTTTTATAAAATATTTTTTTTCGCTCCACCCTATTGAACATAGTCTATTAAAAAAGCCACGTAATCATAATGTGCAGTTTGGACGCTTTTGCTACTTTAGTTTTCACATGATTATGCAAAAGATCTTCTTTTTCAATTTGTTGATGCTCCCTTATTGAATTTCAAAAAAAAAAAAGAAAAAAAAAAAAACTTCACGGAAACATATGATTTGTACTATTTTGTTTACTCACCTGGGACCTGATTTTCAGAATAATTCCTCGTGTATTTTTCAAGATATGCAACAAAACATCTACAATCGCAAGTGGCCGGATACCTTTGGCCAGTGTAATTAGAAAATCAGAGTGGCCATCGATGAATTAATTACATTTTGTTTTATAAGGAAAAAATGGTCGGAGGAAGATTATCAACTTACGTTATATTATTAATAATTAATTAATAATTATGCGCATAATTAATTAATAATTATGCACATTGAATAAACAATTATAATTAATTAATAATTATGTATGTTTAAGAATGTATTAATTACTTTTAAACATTTTTAGGGCATTTCCGTTTTTATTTTCGTTTTCACCGAAGATAGGAAAATTACCGAAATTCGGTTTCGGTCTTTCCTTAATTGAAAAACATAAGACCTTTTAAATACTTATGTTTCTTTAGGTTTCAATCTTAGAGTCTTCAGCTATACTGAAAACTTTTATTCCAGAAGTATTTTTAATTATACCATGCATGATGCATACAATCAAATATAAAAATATATTATTACAACACAGTGTTTATTCTAATACTAGCGAGCTACGCCCGCTAGCTGGGCCACTTTTTCCAAACGAACATCGATATTAAGCAGTATATAATAAGCAAAAAATTCATTTAATAAGCAAGTCTTGGTGTTCGAATCTTCAAGCACAAAAAAAGTAAATTAAACAGCTATGGTTGTTATGCGCCCATTATCCCGTTAAAAATATGTGATTTCGCACGGTGGGCGCTACGCGCACTTGGAAAAAAAGATTGTGGATCGGAGCCATGGTCGCTTCGCGCCCATCATCCCGTTAAAAATATTTGGTTTTGCATGGTTGGCGCTACGCGCCCATAAGACATTTTTTCATATTTTTTGGGACATCAGAAGGAGACTTTTACGCAGATTCTGAATATGTAATCAGTTTTTTCTACTTTAAAAACTGTCTGCATGATGGTTTAAGAAAAAACGCGCAAAAAAAGTTTCGGTAGCCCTGTTTTATTTTTAAGTTCAATATTTTAGCGAAAACTACGGTAAATAATCGACGGCAAGTCAAAAAAACTGATGCGGAAAAAAGTGCAATTAGCACGGGTAGAAAAAGAGGTTTTCGGCTGGTTCTTCTTTTAGCCAAAGGGGAAAAATTCTAATCATTCACCGCAAGGTGGCGCAGTGTTCTGCTTGGGAGCTCCGTTTGGGAAATGAGACGTTTTGCGTTCCGTTTCCCGAGCGGTTTTTAATTCATAACTTTTTTAATTTTGGTCCCACGGCCTCGAAAATGCCCGAAATGACTTTCCCGGAATTTTTCAAATCGAAAGACACCTCTCGCGACTTCCAACTCGTCCGCGTTGCGAACTGTAATCGGCTTCAAGCAGACAGACAGACAGACAGAGGCGCACGGATTTTATTAGTATAGACTAGCGAGCTACGCCCGCTAGCTGGGCCACTTTTTCCAAACGAACCTCGATATTAAGCAGTATATAATGAGCAAAAAAAATCATTTAATAAGCAAGTCTTGGTGTTCGAATCCTCAAGCACAAAAAAAAGTAAATTAAAGAGCTATGGTTGTTATGCGCCCATTATCCCGTTAAAAATATGTGATTTCGCACAGTGGGCGCTACACGCCATGGTCGCCATCGTCCCTTTAAAACTATTTGGTTTTGCACGGTTGGCGTTGCGCGCCCATAAGACATTTTCTCGTATTTTTTGGTTCATCAGAAGCAGACTTTTACGCAGATTCTGAATATGTAATCAGTCTTTTTCTACTTTAAAAACTGTCTGCATGATGGTTTAAGAAAAAACGCGCAAAAAATGTTTCGGTATTAAAATCTGCAAAAGACTGCTATTAAAAAAAATAAGTAATTTCATTAATATCACAAACAACATAAATAACAAATAATTTTGGCAGCTCGTTTTCCGTTTGTACTAACATAAATTAGTATTAATCGCGTAAATCTTAGGTTACACAACATTCGTGTATGCTACCAAAAAGAAAAAGTATGAAAATAAACCGTGTTTAACATTTTTTACCAATTAGTTCTTTTTCTCTTATACATTCTTTGACAAAATGACGGGAGAAAAAGAGGTTTTCGGCTGGTTCTTCTTTTAGCCAAAGGGGAAAAGTTCTAGTCGTTCACCGCAAGGTGGCGTAGTGTTCTGCCTCAGAGCTCCGTTTCGGAAATGAGAAGTTTTCCGTTCCGATTCCCGACCGGTTTTTAATTCATAACTTTTTTAATTTTGGTCCCACGGTCTCGAAAATGCCCGAAATGACTTTCCCGGAATATTTCGAAACAAAAGACATCTCTCGCGACTTCCAACTCGCCCGCGTTGTGAACTGTAATCGGCTTCAGACAGACAGACAGACAGACAGAGGCGCACGGATTTTATTAGTATAGATGCAAATATAATCATATATAATATAATACTGTTTGGTGACAAGTTAATTTATTTAATTAGTAATTTCTAATTGCTGTTAAAATTACGTTTTAAATTCAGAAGCATGGATATCAAATTATGAATTTTATTTCAAAATGTGTAATATTTTCACTCATTTTTATCTCGATTTTTATATAACTGACTTCAAATTTTTTATTTAGTTTGGTTGAGCAAAAACTTCTACAACACATGCAGCTTTTTCTTTTTCTTTCTTTTTTTTTTTTTACTATTTTTTTATGCAGGATATATGCCAGTTTCAAATGCTGCACAAATGCAATATTGCTAAATAATTTTAATATTTATGTGTAAATATAATACCCTATAGATATGTACAGTAATATAATATAGTGATAAGTAAATTTAAACTAATTTCCATTTGATTTTAAAATTGTATTTTAAAATAACCAGCATGTGTAACTTAAAATACAAAAATCTATTTCAAAATTTATAAGAATTTCGTGGGCCTTTTTTTTTTTTTTCCCCCTTAACGGACTTCAAATTTTTAACCCATTAACGACGACTTCTTTTGCGCTAATTTTAACACATTCGTGCCCATCACCTTTTGCGAAATTTTATTCGGTTGGCACTGTTTTTAAAAGAATTAAGTTTAGGTCATTAATTACGAAATATTTCAATTAAATAAAATAAAGATTGCTGTTCTTTTTTATTGGTGTCAAAAACAGTGCTACATGCACCTTTTGAAGCGTCCCTAAAAAGGGACGCTAGGCACTAATGGGTTAATACTTCGATACTAGTTGACACCAGTTCTTCCACATTGTTATTTAATAAAATTAGTGTCTCAAACTTTGAGATTAAATCATAAGCTAAAAAATCCTTACTAAAATACCGGTTGTCACATTTAAAAGTTTCGCAATACTTAATTGGTAATTTTTCTTGCCAACCGGCTTTAATGAGTTAAAATCCCCCCTCCCCCCTCCTTAATACATGTGTTATTCCAGGTTTCAATCAAAGAATCCGCAATTAGGTTGAGTGCTGAACTTTTATAGCACAAGCATTTTTAAATTCTTGTGCAAGATATATATAATATCAAATGCTGCACCAATATAAAGAAATATAGACTAATATAATATTAATATAAAAATACAATACTGTACACAGATACCAGCTGCAGTTTAGATAAATTAAATTCAAAAATTTTTATAGCATTTTTTTTTTTTTTTTTTTTTTTGTCATGATTTTTATTTTACATTTTTAGCTTCGTTGAGCAGTAAAACTTTTATAAAGAATTTTTTCTTTTAATTTTTTTAAAACTATTATGCTATGCAAGATATACATAATTTGTACAAATGCAGCCCTATTACACAACCAAAATGTTTATGTACGAATATAATACCGTAATATACATATGCACTGTAATGGAAAAGTAAATTTATTTAATTAATGATTTATGTTTGCTCCATTTTATGAAGTTAAAGTTACATTTTTAAATCGCAAGCATGAGTAACTTAAAATATAAATTCTGTTTCAAAATTTATAATATTTTCACTGCTTTTTTATTTCCACAACCGACTTCAAATTTTTAGGTAGATTTCGTAAGAAATACTACCTATTGCAATCGCACCAGTTTATATATCTATCTATCTATCTATCTATATATATATATATCTCACTTTTTTATGGACACGATAACTTCTATAATTCTTCACCAATCTCTACCAAACTGGTACATAAAATCAATGGGGATAAAATCTTGGCTGAGTTCGTTAATGGGCAAAATCGGACCAAGGGGGTCGGAATAGGGGGCATTTTTGTGAAAACCGAGAAAACGCCATAACTTCTTAATTAAAGTAGATATCGAATCGGTTTAAAGTTTATATTACTTCTTAAAAATGGGTCAAAAGTATATACATGACAGATTTTTGATAAATTTAGAGGTGGGCTCAAGGGGCGAAAAAAACAGGGATTTTGAGAGAAAAAAATTCATAACTTCGTCAATTTTCAAGATATCAAGTCCAACTAAATTTTTTATAAATGATCTTAAAATTATCTAAAACTTTTGTACTTACAAGTTTTTGATAGGACCAACTTTTACCGATGAAAAAAATTAAAAACGAAAAGAAAAAGGGCGCTGAAAAAAAGAGAAAAATCCATAACTCCGTCAATTTTTAAGCTATCAAATCTGATTAAATTTATTTTACATCTTCTCAAAAATATCTACAACTTTTATATTGACAAGTTTTTCATAGGACCAATTCGTATAGCAAAATGAAATTAAACAAAAATATTAGTTGGAGAAAAAACCTCAAATCCAAACGGCTTATATTCTGACTCATTTTTAAATTCATTTTTTATTTTAAACGCATCCAAATGGTAGATCCTCTTATTTAGAAACTGTATAAAGTGACGCATTGGTCAATTTTCTGATAAAGACAGAATATATTTCAAAAAAGGCTACCAAAAAGGGTATTTTGAACAGAATTTCCGAAAGTCATCGGGACTGAAAATTGAAGGAAGTATTCAAATAAGAAATTGCGTTTTTTTCTGACTCGTTTTTAAATCCATTTTTGTTCTCAATCGCATCCAATTTACAGATCCTCTTATTTAGGAACTATATAATGTGATGCACTGGTCAGTTTTTTGATAAAGACGGAATATATTTCAAAAAAGGCTACCAAAAAGGGTATTTTGAACAGAATTTTCAGAAATCATCGTGACTGAAAATTTAAGGAAGTGTTCAAATAAGAAATTGCGTTTTTTTCTGACTCGTTTTAAAATCCATTTTCACTCTCAAATGCATCCAATTTACAGATCCTCTTATTTATCAACTATATACTGTAACGCATTGGCCAGTTTTTTGATAAAGATAGAATATATTTTTAAAAATGCTGTCAAAATGAGTATTTCGCACAAAATTTTCCGAAGCAATCATGATTAAAGAATTAAGGATGTATTCAAACAACAAATCGGTTATTTTATGACTCATTTTTAAATTCAATTTTTTTCTCAAATGCTTTCAACTGACAGTTTTTTGTTATTTAGGAACTGTATAATGTACTGTTTTGGTCGATTTTTTAATAAATTTAGAATCTATTTCAAAATATGTTGTCATAATGGGCATTTGAGCTAAATTTTTCTTAAGATGATTCTGATAAAACCAGTTTTTGCAGAAAAATGAAATTAAAAATTTTTCATAAACGGCCAAATGAAGTTATTAAACTGGGTTTATCTCTAATCCTATTTTTTTTTTTTTTTTTTTTTTTTTTAATTGTTGAAATGAGCACTCTTCGAAATCTACCTCCGCCTATAGGCCCAGCCGACAGGGATTTTTTAAATCCCGCCCCTTCTTAATTCATGTGTAATTCCAGGTTTCAATCAAAGAATCTTCAATTAGGTTGAGTGCTGAACTTTTATGGCACAAGCGTTTTTAACCCTTAAATGCATATTATATCATTTTGGATACCATAAGTGTTCCCGATTTATTGGGGGGTTTATTCACATATTCCGTATTCTCACCAGAAATTTAAAAGAGCAATTTTCACTTTACTTAATGCCAGACCATTCGTAATTAAATAAAGAAAAATTTACTATTTAGATTTTTCAGGTATAAATTCTGATTCTTTGAATTGCGCATTTTTTGGAACGCGTTCTATCCTGTGCATTTAAGGGTTAAATTATTGCTCAAGATATATATAATATCGAATACTGAGCAAATGCAAAGAAAATATAGACAAGTATATAACATTAATAGTAAAATATAATGTTATACAGCTCATATTCAAAATATTAGAATAATTACCTTTTTTTTAGAAATTGAAAATATCGTTTGGTAATTTAATGTCTTTTAATGAAAATATGCAAACGATATTTTTATTAAGAACTTATTGTTGATTAAACTTACTTGTTATCTTAAATTTAATATCATTTTTGAAAAGATTAATTGCAAAAAAAATTATTTTGAAAAGTCAAAATATTAGAATATTTATTCAAGTGGTTCAAAATATTAGAATATTTCACATTAATTCTCCTTTAATTATTACCAATTCTTAACTGGTGGCATCATTGATTAAATTCAGACTATTTTATTTAAAATCAGTATTCTTTTTTGCAGTTTGTTTCTTTTTCGTCTTAAAATGGGCCGTGTGAGTGATATTCCTGAATCTACTAAACTTCGTATGGTTGATTTGTATCGGCACGGTAAAAATCAATGTTTTATAGCGAATTATTTACATTGTTCGCAATCGAGCGTTAGTAAAATACTAACACAATATTCAAAAATTGGAAAATTTCAAAATAATCGCCGAAATGGTGGCCGAAAACCAAAAACATCTGCTAGAGATGACAGGAAACAGAAGCGTATAGTTAAGAAAAACCGTTTTAAAAGTGTGCGATTCTTGCACCGAAAATGGAAAGAAGAAGGAGTTGAAGTTTCTACATCGACAACATTAAGACGTCTCCATAAATTTAAATTTGAATCTCGTGTACCGAAAACAAAACCTCTCATGACTGCAAGACAAAAGCGTATAAGATTGAATTGGTGTAAATCAAGACGTTTATGGAGCAATGAAGATTGGAAAAATATATTATTTAGTGATGAAAGTATGTTTTGTGTTTCATATGGTAATCAAGGTATTCGAGTTTGGAGAATGAAGCAAGAAGCATTTGATAAAGAATGCCTTAAACGTTCCGTAAAATTTGCTGCTAGTGTCATGGTTTGGGGTTGTATGAGTGCAAAAGGACCTGGAAAGTTATGCATCGTCTACGAAAAGGTTAACTCTCTGATATATCAAGAAATTTTAGAATATTACATGATTCCATCATCAGAAGATTTGTTTGAAGATGATTTCATCTTTCAACAAGATTTAGCATCCCCGCATACCTCGGTGTCAACTAAGAATTGGTTCCGCCAACGCAACATTAAGGAACTTCCTTGGCCATCAAATTCACCAGATCTTAATCCCACTGAAAACTTATGGTGTATAATGAAGAAAAAACTTCAAGAAAATCCTCCTTCAAGTAAAACTGAGTTAGTGGCACGTATAAAGTCTATTTGGGCTAATATTGATAAAAATGTTTGTAAACGCCTTGTATATAGTATGCAAGATCGATTGTACGCTGTTATGAAAGCTAAAGGGGATGCTACAAAATATTAACTACCATTTACTTCATATTCATAAGGTAATATTGTTGCGTAAAATAAAATATTCTAATATTTTGAACCAATCTAAATTTTATTCTAATATTCTGGTGTGTTTAAGGAAGCTGTATACCAAATTTATTGTGCTGTATTTTATATTTTATAAATGTTAAAATCTTATCTAAACATTCCAGATTTATTTATAAGAAATTTAATTGCATATACTTAGTATAAAAAATAAATAAATGACAAATAATTTTTTCTTATTACTTTTTCTCAATTATTCTAATATTTTGAATATGAGCTGTACAGTATTTACTGTACATAAATACCAACTTCAGTTTAGATAAATAAAGTAAAAAAAAATTATAGCAGTTTTTTTTCCCATGATTTTGATGTTAAAATTTTTGGCTTCGTTAAGCAGTAAAACTTTTATGAAACATTTCATTTTATTATTTTTTGAAATTATTAAGCAGGATAAACGCAATTTCAAATGTTGTGAAAATGCAGACCTATTACATGACCTATTGCAGCATTGCTTATGTACGAATATAACACAGTAATATAAATATGTACTATAGTATAATTTAATGAAAAGTATTTTTTTTTTTAATTAATGATTTCTGATTGCTCCATTTTATGAAGTTAATGCTACATTTTAAAATTACAAACACGGGTGTAATAAATTCTATCTGAAAATTTATAATATTTTTTAAATATTTTTATTTTAAATCCTTCAATATTTTTTAAATAGTAGAGAAATAATCAAAGATATCACGCTTATCATTTTTTGACAAATTAAAATATGTTATTCTTTCTAAGATATTTTTCCTTATCGACATCACATTATATAATTATTCTGATTTAATTTAGATTATCCTGCTTAAACAAAAAGCAAAATTTGAGAAACTAAACAAATCCATTAGCAACAATCGGAGTATTTTTACGAATGTTATGGCATGGAAAGATATTTCAGCAGACCCCCCCCCCCCTTCTCCCGTCAAGCAAAAAAAACGAAATAAAAAAGAACTTAGTTGCACAGGACCACTTAAAAAAACACTTAAATACTTAGAAATGAATAAATAAAACACATAAATAAAACTTAACGCTTTCATTAAAATAAATATTCGCAAAAATTTATATTCTGTGGTAACAAAATAAAAATAAAAGCTCAAATTGCTACAAATATTTTGGAAACGCGCTATATTTGGTGAATAATCAAATTATTTATTTTTCAATGTAAGCTGTTAAAAAAATCATTGCCGCATATTACTGAGTATATAATAACAATTATAAATATCAGTAACCGATAAATAGGGTCATTTTTGAGTTAGTACTTCGTACTTTTTTTTACAGCAAATTTTCTATTGTAATTTTACCGAAATGGTATAAACGTCTTTTTAAATATTCAAAAAGTATAGCTTTTATCAATAACGTTCGATGCTTTTCTAAGGGAATATGTTTTCGTATGTGTTCTATACTTGGAAAAACATTTGATTCTTTGTGAGCTGTTGAATAATTAATTAATATTGACATTGAGTTATTTAATTTTGATTAATGCAGTCTCCTCAAACTTTTTTTCTCTTAGCCTGCATATTTTTACGACACCATTTCCCGGCATTTTCAGCCCACTACGATTTTTCTTCAATAAGTAGGGATGCAACAGGGGTTTTTTTGTAGCTCTTCTATACAATCACAACATTTAATTTTTTAGATTATGATTTTATGTCAAATTCCGCAATGTATCCTATAACGTGTCTTCAACAAATTTCCCCAATTTTAAAAAGTTATTTAGATCAATAGGTATTTCTTCGTGAATTTCATAAGAAATATCATCATTATAAATTGATACATTAGCATTATAAATATGCGTGTTTATTAATTGCGAATGATACATTTAAAATATTTATATCATTCAGGTTTAAGCAATTTGCATTTTTTGATGCCACTACTTTATGGTGATATAATAAACTATTATATGCCGCTTTAAACTGCTTTGCAGTTAGATTATTATTAAATCCCCCCTGTTTCTTATAGCTCTGAAAAACTTTTCAGTGTGGTTTTGTGACAATTTATATGTCAGCAAAAAAATTAAAATAATTGTTGAAAGTGAATCTTCATACAAATCTTTAATACTATAATTGCAGGTTAAAAAACATAAAAATCCAACTTTCCGATTGCTGCTTAAAATAGATGTTCCATTACTAAAAATTTTTAATCCCTTTATGTATAATTCTGCATATTTCAAAGATTGATATATCGCATCTTTAATGAGTACTTTGAAGAGGGGCGTTATAATTTTTGATCAAAAGATTGCGACTGTTTAGTATACAAAAACAAATTGTTGAAACGCCTCAACAATTCCGCAGTCGCGTCGCAACCCCTGAAAGGTTTAAAATTTGTTATTACTTGTATACCGGAGGTTTAACTAAATATAAGGCAGTTTTTTGTACATTCCACGAACATTTATTAAACTACACAAGACATAAATAAAACGCGTACAAACTTTTGGAACTTTAGAACTGAAACTAAACTCAGGTGCGGTTACACGTGATAACTACCGTTAGTAAGGATTACACAGTTAATCCATAGAGTCACTTATAACACATCTCCCTTTCTTTGAAAGTTCAAAGATTCAGTCTTTTGGGAGGGCGAACAGTTCTGCCACTTCTTGTTATATACTCCTTATGTACAGGTACAGGCTTTGTTGGAGATTTGGGCAACTCAGCCGTTGTGGTTTTCATTGGAGTCGTCACCTCAGTACCAGGCGATTCAAAATCATCTTCTGTCTCCAATTCGGGTTGAAAATCTGGAGATGGCACAAGATTCTTTCTGTTTCTCCTATAAATTTTCTTGCCCGATTGCACAAGGTATGATCTAGGAAATGGTGATTTTTCTAATACTTTGCCAGTTACTCGCTTGTCTGTAATCCACACTGGTTGACCCTTCTCAAAATCTGGAAGATCTCTGGTTCCATGATGTTTATCATAATTCCTTTTCTGCTTCTCTATCCGCATTTCTTCTTTCCCTTCTAAGATAGTTTTGTTGATAGCTTGAGGTTGAAGTTGAGCTTTAGACATGGGAAGAGTCGTTTTTATTCTTCTGCCCATCAAGAGTTCAGCAGGGCTGAATCCGTTTTCAAGAGGAGTAGCTCTGTAAGCCATCAGTGCCAGGTAAGGGTCTTTGGACTTTTTGATTCTTAATTTTACGATTTTAACTGACGATTCTATAAATCCATTGCTTTGAGAAAATTTCGAACTGTTGGTGATATGCAAGAACCCATAGCTTTTTGAAAATTGCATAAATTCTCGAGTTTTCACAGGATCGAACTGAGGACCATTGTCAGATCTCAGAACATCTGGAATTCCATGACGTGAAAAGATGGATTTGCAATGGTTTATTACTTCTGCATATGTCAAGTTATTTAGCTTGGCGATTTCAGGATACCGTGAATAGTAATCCGTAACAAGAAGATACCAGGAATTTTTGTATTTAAACAGATCAAGACCTAATATTTCCCAAGGACGGTCTGGAAACTGAGTTGGAATTAGTGGTTCATGTCTATTACTTGTTTCTTTGATGCATTCTATACAAATTTTCACTTTATCTTCTATTTGTTTATTAATTTGGGGCCAAAACACTGAACATCTGGCTCGAGCTCGACATTTTGTAATGCCAAGATGTCCTTCATGAATTTGATTCAGTACTTCGACTTGGTGTGATTTGGGAATAATAATTCTACATCCTCTCATCAGCAATCCTTCTTGAATTGATATTTCGAATCGATGCTGCCAGAAAGGTAAACACTGAGGATCCAGATCCTTTTTAGAAGGCCATCCCATCATTGCATATGAAGAAAGTTTTTGACATGTTGGATCGGCATTTTGTGCTGCTTGGAGTTCTTTTAACCTATTTCGAGATGCTGGGAGAGTATCTGTAATCATCTGAATGTAGGCATCTATTTCTTCCTCCAATTCATCCCTTTTTGTTGCTTGCATTTGAGGACTTCTAGACAGAGCATCTGCTGCATATATTTCCTTTCCTGGTATATGCACAATATCATAAGAATATCTCATCATCCTGAGTTTCATTCTTTGCAGCCTAGGAGAGAGGTCATCTAAGTACTTACGAGAAAAAATTGGAACCAAAGGCTTGTGATCTGTCTCAATTCTGAAGCTTGATCCTGTTAAATAATCTCGAAACTTTTCGCATGCCCATACAATGGCTAGCGCTTCCTTTTCAATTTGGGCGTAACGACCTTCCGTTGGAGTGAGTGTTCTTGAAGCATAAGCAATTACAGAAGTACTGCCATCTTCTTGTTTCTGACGAAGTGTTGCTCCCAAGCCATATGATGATGCATCTGACGTAACAATGGATTTTTTATTTGGATCGAATATTTTTAAAACTGGATCCGAAGACAAAATTTTCTTCCAGCTCAAAAATGCTTTTTGTTGATCATGATCCCATACAAAGTCTCTTTTATTGCTAAGCATTGATGTCAACGGATGAAGTAGTTCGGCATAATTTGGCATAAAACGTGCTGAATAGTTAGCAAGGCCTAATAATTGCTTTAGTTCCTTCTTATTTGTTGGCGGTTTGCAGTCTTGGATGGCAGCAATTTTCTCATTGTCTGGGTGTATTCCTTCATTGTCAACAATGTGTCCCAAAAATTTTATACTTCTTGCAGAAAAAACACATTTTTTCTCATTTAAAGTTAGGTTGGAATTCCGAAGACGTTTAAAAACTTCTCTTAACCACTGATCATGTTCTTCTTGGGTAGATCCCCATACTAGGATATCGTCCATGTGACACACTGTTCCACTTAAATTTTTAAGAACTTGAGACATTCGTCTTTGAAAATGCTCTGGTGCAGACGAGATGCCGAAAGGCAATCTTAAAAATCTGAACCTTCCAAATGGGGTTATAAAAGTTGTGAGACAGAAGGATTCTTCATCCAGTGGAATCTGCCAAAATCCTGAGTTTGCATCCAACTTTGAAAAAAACTTAGCACCTGATAACAAATTCAATGTATATTCTACTTTCGGAAGTGGGTAAAATTCTCGCAAATCATTTTTATTAAGTTCTGTCAGATCGACACAAATTCTTACTGTTCCATTCAATTTGGGCACTATAACAACTGGTGAACACCAATCTGTAGGCTCACTGGCTGGAATTATAACTTTTTGTTCGACCATCTTTTTAATTTCATTTTCCGTTTTTCTTAAAAGAGGTATTGGTACACGTCGTGGTGAACTAACTGCATACGGAATAGCTCCAGGTTTCAATTTAATTGAATAACACCCTTTCATTAGTCCTAAGCCTTCAAAAAGTTCAGGAAATTCTGCAGTAAATTTATTAACTGAAATTTGATGAAGATTACTTAAGTTTGGCCCCAATCTAAAGGAAAGTAATGCTGGCTTACCCAGAAGGCAAGTTTGCAGACCGTCGATTACATAAATTTCTTCTTGGCAACATTTCTGAAAAATTTTAATATCCGCTTTGAATTTTCCTAACACTTTTAACGGATTCTTATCAGGTCCACCCAAAATTTTATCAGTTGTGTCTAACTTCAGCTTTGACAAAAATTTTCGGTATACCGTAACAGGTATTGCTGTGTGGTCAGCACCGCTATCAATTTTGAATTTAAAATTCTGGTTGCATATTTTCACAGGGACAGTCCAATTCTGGTTTTCTTCCCCTTTTTGCTTAACTATACCCAAAAACGAAATTTCAGAGTGTTTTCCTTGCTTTTTAGATAGTCAAACTTTAGTATAATGTCCAATTTTGGAACAATTTAAGCATTTGGCGTCTCTAGCAGGACACTTCCGTTTTTCATGTTTTTGTTTACCACACCATTTACACTGTTCTGATGCCTGGTTAGTTTTGAAATTATTCGCCTTCGTTTTATTTCTGATAGGTTGTTTACTTTCGTTTTTTAATTTTCGCGAGTTTTGTAAACTTGATGACTTATTTGAGAAAACAGCATTTACTGAAGTTACTTCGTTAGCTACCAATTTTTCTTGTTGTTGTTTAACTGATTCACTTAGACGCACTTTATCAATAACTTTCGTCAAAGTAAGTTCCGAATCTAACTGTAATTTTTCACTTAAATTTTTGTCTCTTATCCCAACAACAATTCTGTCTCTAATCAGTTCATCATGCAAAGCCCCATATTCACAATTTTCAGCTAATTTATATAATGCAGTAATAAAAGTGTTTACAGATTCACCATCGAGTTGTATTCTTTTATTGAATTGTGCTTTTTCAAAAATAGTATTTTTCTTAACTACAAAATGATCATTAAATTTATTAAGAACAACAGTAAAGTTAGTTAAATCATTTCCCTGTAAGCCAAACGAAGCAAATATATCTTCGGCTTGTTCACCCATAATGTAAATAAGAGAATTTACCTGTTCTTCTCCTGATTTCGCACTTAATCCAGATGCAATCCGATAGCGTTCGAAGCGGATTTTCCATTTAGACCAGTTTGCAGGTGTACAAAATGTAAAATGTTCCGGTGGCTGTAACTGAATGCCTGCCATAACACTATATGTTACGATAAAACTAAACTTTCGATT
This sequence comes from Maratus speculifer, assembly GCA_964019185.1. Lineage (NCBI taxonomy): Eukaryota > Metazoa > Arthropoda > Arachnida > Araneae > Salticidae > Maratus > Maratus speculifer. The sequence goes on from CAXHSM010000008.1 coordinate 131,112, forward strand.
ATGATTTTTTCTTTCAAAACGAAAAAAATTTTCACAAAACGTTAAAACGTTTTACCGCTGCCGCCATGTGTTGTCACTACGTGTATACCGGAGGTTTAACTAAATATAAGGCAGCTTTTTGTACATTCCACGAACATTTATTAAACTACACAAGACATAAATAAAACGCGTACAAACTTTTGGAACTTTAGAACTGAAACTAAACTCAGGTACGGTTACACGTGATAAATACCGTTAGTAAGGATTACACAGTTAATCCATAGAGTCACTTATAACACATAAAATCTTCTTCCTCTGGAGTAACATTTGCTGCATCATTCAAATATAAACGTACATCTTCAACTTTACTGCTCATAACTTTACTGCTCAATATTTTTAGTTTTTTTAGTGTAAAAAATGTATATCTATTACATTTTTCATTTTATAATATTTTTATTGTGCATTTTAACACTATAAAATATGATTTGCATCTTAAACTTACTTCTAAAGTACTTTAAAAAAAGAAAAGAAAGAATGAATGAATGAAAAACATCAAGAAATAATTTTATGCGTATAAGGATATTTTCGCACAGTACCTTTATTTATTTATTTATTTATAATTTTTTTTTTTTTTTTTTTTTTTTTTTTTTTTTTTGTTCATTTGCTTAATATGTATATATAAATCACTTTGGAACGATACTTAGAATATTAAAATGGGTTCAAATGTAAAACTTTCTTCTTAAAATATCCTATTTTCTGGTATTTAAATAACTATTTCATTATTATAATAGAAATACATGTGCTCCTGTATTATTAATAAAAAGATTTATCTTTAATAAAAATGTCTTATTTATTAATATAAAGCAACCAATAATTAGGATGAGCGAAGCGAATCCTCTACTAGGCCACTCAAATGACATTTTGTCGTACACTTTACAAAAAAACTATACATTATTTTGACTTGAAATTAAACACAAATATAAATTATGATCTGTAGATTTGCAGAATATTATTTTTTTTTACAGAAATACTTTTCAAAAAATTATTATTTTAATTAATTTATTTTACATGTTTTTCCATTACGAATGCATTTTTTCAAATAAAAAGTGAAACACGTACGTTTTCAGAAGAAAAACTTAAATCATGGGGTCAGTAATTATAGCTAGAATCATCATTAAATAAATAAATAAATAAAATATATTTTCATTATTCTGATAAAATATCTCAAAAACTGCTTTCAGATTTTCAAACTATGCTCATTCCTTTTAACTAGGTGTAGTTTCCTGATTTCTTTTATAAAATTTATAAAATACTTTTTTTAGAAAAATTACAGCATATTTTTAATGAATTAAAATTTGCGAAAATTCTCTTATTAACATTCAATTATAAAAGTATTTTTCTGTGTTGGGAATTCAAATACACAATTTATTCTTATTTTGTGAAATCATTTAAGCAGACGATATTTATGAATTTTAAAAGAATTACATTATGTTTTTGTGAAGTGGCAGCAAAAGAATTGTAAACAAATAAAATTAATTAATATTTTGTATAATTCTACTTCGAAAATATTTTTATTTATACCAGTCTTATATCATAAATAAACAATCTGAGGAAATTATTAGTTATTTGGTTGAAATACATTTTAAAATTAAAATGCGCCGAAACATAAAATTATATTTTTGCTTAATAAAGATGCAAAAGTAATTTTAAAAATATATTATTACTTTGAAATATTTATATTATAGCATAATACTTCGCGAATCCAAACAAAGCATGGCTTTTGTTAGTAATAATTAAAAAAACCCATAAACACAGCTTATTCCATTTGGCCATTATGTTCACTTTTGATGGTAACAGATGATCTTTACATTAGCACCGTCCAATCAAATCCATGACCTGTTCTTAGCCTGTCCCTGAGCGCACAGAACCGAGTACTGTGCGCTTGGTTCAGTACACTGAACAGGCGCAATAAGAAACCACTCCATATCGCTGACTCCTGAGCGCGCGCGCTTAACGCGCGTAACTGCTGAACACGCTCTCTATCTAGGTTCATGCCATGGATGTCCATGGATGTACATCCATGATTCATGCCATGGAAGAAGGAATATAAACGGGAATGAAAACGAAGCCTCTTTCCCATTAGGAGCAGGGTGATCGTCGATGCCACCGGATTTCTGTGAGGTTCACCCATATCCCAGCATTCCCTGAGGAATGGCAACTCTTTGGCGCATTTATCGCTTATTTGGCCTTTCTTACACTCGACGTCTTATGTGCTTATTTCTACGGCGACAGGTAAAACACATGCCAAGTTATCGCCAATCGAAAAAAATCGCCAAGTTTGCCGGCAGTTCAGGGTCACACTTGTCCCAGAATTCTCGGCTTGCCTCGGCTCGCCTCCGTTGGCCTGTTTTCCTTCCCGTTAATATTCTTTGTTCCATGGTTCATGCCACGGAGTAAGAAGCAGGAGGGGAAAGTAGTGTTAAAATTTTGCCATGCGGATTTTTTGACGATAGACGGCGAAACCTCTGCTAGCAGGCTGTCGATCAATGCTTCTGCAATGCTTTTCAATGGGGAAAATGGCCAATTTAAAAAAAAAAAAAAAATACGAAAAATCTGAATTTTTAGAAAGTTGTATAAATGAAAATCTGGTTCAATGAAGTTTTTTTCACAACATACATATTTTTTATAGGTATTTGGCGATTCATTTTCGTTTTTAAGCCATTTAAAATGCGAGATCATTCTGACAAAAATCAAAGGGCAGGCCATTTAAAACATTGAATACCGCAGATTAAAATGACTGTTGGAAGTTAGTTGAATATCGCAAAGAAACAGACTTATGATTTTTAGAAATTAAGTATTAATCAAATATTTTGGAGTAAATTTTAATTTCGCGTATAGTTTTTATAACCTTAGATCATTTTAATAATCCATAACTTTGGATATTTATGCAATTAATGCATGTAGAATTAAAGCTAATTTTTATTTTAATTATTTGGAGCAACTGCTTATTCATATTATGGATGTCTTGTGTGTCACCCCCACTCTGCCCCCCCCAGGGGAGCACATTTTTGATTTCTTTACAAAACCAGTCGTGTGACACATCATTTCAAAGGTCTGCAACTGCTTATTCATATTATGGATGTCTTGTGTGTCACCCCCCCACTCTCCCCCCAGGGGAGGGCACATTTTTAATTTCTTTACAACACCAGTCGTGTGACACATCATTCACAGGTCTGCAACTGCTTATCCATATTATGGATGTCTTGTGTGTCATCCCCCACTCTGCCCCCCCCAGGGGGGGCACATTTTTAATTTCTATACAACACCAGTCGAGTGACACATCATTTCAAAGTTCTGCAACTGCTTATTCATATTATGGATGTCTTGTGTGTCACCCCCACTCTGCCCCCCCCAGGGGGGCACATTTTTGATTTCTTTACAAAACCAGTCGTGTGACACATCATTTCAAAGGTCTGCAACTGCTTTTTCATATTATGGATGTCTTGTGTGTCACACCCCAGGGGGACACATTTAAGCTATTATATAGCTTTTATCGCGGGCTTTGAGCGCGGCGACCGTATCTAGAAATTCCGTAATAAAGAAAAAAACTCTAACACTCCGACTAACGTCGTTTCATTTCGGCAGGCTTCTCATTTATTCAATAAAAGAAAAAAAATTGTTTTCTTATCGGTCATCACGCTCAAAATGTGTAACTTGAATTAATATCAAAGAAAAAAAAAACCTAAATTAATATAAAAAAAACTGCATAAATAAAAAATAAATATATAATTGTAATTGCATAAGTTGATAAAAATGCTATGCAATAGCTTTACATTGGCAATCCTCGAGTGCCACACGTATTTTTTTTATTAAAATCTGTGCATTAGTTCTTGGGATACAACTGTTGAATAAATCTTTAAAAATGCAATATAGCAGCGACACATATTAGGCAATTTACACCAAAAACTAATCATCATCAATTTTTATCAGGGACTACCTAAATATAAATTTTCATTAAAATCCGTGCGTAGTTCTTGAGATACAGCTGTTGCGTAAACCGTAAAAAATGCAGCATAACAGCGCTACCTGTTGAGTGATTTACACCAAAAATTGATCAGCATCAATTTATATCAAGGACTACCTAAAACTAAATTTTTATTGGAATCCGTGCGCTAGTTCTTGAGATTTAGCTGTTGCGTAAATCATAAAAAATGAAGCATAGCAGTGACACCTGTTGAGCGATTTGCGCCAAAAACTAATCAGCAATAATTTATATCAGGGTCTTACCTAAATATCAATTTTTATTAAATTCCGTGAATTTTTTCTTGAGAAAGGGAACCCACAAAATGTCTGTCACAGACAGATATTTTATAAAAGCATGTTTTGTGGAATCTCTGACCCCTAAAACGTGTACAATCCGTCGAAAACCAGAATTCGAAAATTTATATGAATCCAGTACTTTCTTCTTGTAGAGATAGAAGGAAAAAAAATTGGTGCTGGTAGAAAAAATTTGATGCTGCTCCCTCAATCTCCTTGGACGGGGCGATTCCCCCCCCCCCTTGCCTTTCACATGGGCCTGAATGTCCGGATGGAAAAGATGGGGATTTAAAAGCAAAAATTCCTGAATGAGCTAAGAACAATTTTGATTAATAGATTTATTTTTACTGCACAGTCACATATAACAGATAGAAGCAAAGTAAAAAAAAAAAAATAAATAAATAAATACGTGTGGCACTCCGGGAACTGCCGCGGTAAAGCTATTGCATAGCATTTTTTATCAACTTATGCAACTATAATTATTTATTTTTTATTTATGCAGTTTTTTTTATATTAATTCAAGTTTTTTCTTTTTCTTTGATATTAATTTACTATTATTTATACTTTATAATATTTATTTTACTATTATTATCCTTATTTAATATTACACATTTTGAGCGTGATGAACGATAAGAAAACAATTTTTTTCTCTTAATGAATAAATGAGAAGTCTACCGAAGTGCCGAAATTTGCCGAAATGAAATGAAGTTAGCCGGAGTGTTAGGTTTTTTTTTTCTCATCACGGAATTTCTAGATCCGGTCGCCGCGCTCAAAGCCCGCGATAAAAGCTATGCAACAGCTTAAATGTGCCCCCTTTGGGGGGATGTAACACAAGACATGCATAATATGAATAAACAGTTGCAGACCTTTCAAATGATGTGTCACACGACTGGTGTTGTAAAGAAATTAAAAATGTGTATCCCCCTGGGGGGCAGAGTGGGGGGGCACACAAGACATCCATAATATGAATAAGCGGTTGCAGACCTTTGAAATGATGTGTCACACGACTGGTGTTGTAAAGAAATTAAAAATGTGCACCCCCTGGGGGGCAGAGTGGGGGGGGTGACACACAAGACATCCATAATATGAATAAGCAGTTGCAGATCTTTCAAATGATGTGTCACATGACTGGTGTTGTAAAAAAATTAAAAATGTGCCCCCCTGGGGGGGCAGACTGGGGGACACACAAGACATCCATAATATGAATAAGCAGTTGCAGACCTTTGAAATGATGTGTCACACGACTGGTGTTGTAAAGAAATTAAAAATATGCCCCCCCCTGGAGGGGGCAGAGTGAGGGGCGGTGGCACACAAGACATCCATAATATGAATAAGAAGTTGCTCCAAATAATTAAAATAAAAATTAGCTTTAATTCTACATGCATTAATTGCATAAATATCCAAAGTTATGGATTATTAAAATGGTCTAAGGTTATAAAAAGTATACGCGAAATTAAAATTTACTCCAAAATATTTGATTAATACTTAATTTCTATAAATCATAAGTCTGTTTCTTTGCGTTATTCAACTAATTTACAACAGTCATTTTAATCCGCGATATTCAATGTTTTTAAATGGCCTGCCGTTTGATTTTTGTCAGAATGATCTCGTATTTTAAAGAGCTTAAAAACGAAAATGAAGCGCCAAATACCTATAAAAAATATGTATGTTGTGAAGAAAATTACAATTAACCAGATTTTCATTTTTACAACCTTCTAAAAATTCAGATTTTTCGTTAAAAAAATTTAAACATGACCATTTTTTCCATTGACAAGCATTGCAGTAGCTAAAAAAACCAGCCTACTACGTATCACAGCCCCCTCATTATTTACCAAAATTTCACTTTGTATTTTCGAAGAGTCATGCGCATTTAGTTTCCCCTCCTGTGTCTTACTCCGTGGTTCATGCTTGTTCTCTTAACCATGAATTGAGTAGAAATCTGACTTCTGAATATTTAATTATTATTTCTGAATTTTAGAATATTTAATTCTGATTATTAAATTAATGAATTTGAGTCCTGCAAATAATTATAAACTATTTCAAGTTGTTATTTGTTAACTCCAGTTGCTTAACACGTGTGTTTGGGGGGTGTTTTTGTAATCAAAGGCCGAAAATGGAAAACGTTGAACCTGTTATTTCCTTCCACAAAAGAAATTAATTTTTTTATTGAAATAAAGCAGGATAATTACTGTGTAAACAAAAAAGTTAAAAGTTGCAGTTACAAATTTCAGAACTTATGCGCATGCTCAAATGTCAGTCTGGCCAAGTTACTTACCACGGAGTAAGACACAGGAGGGGAAACTTAATGTGCGTGACTCTTCGAAAATACAAAGTGAAATTTTGGTAAATAATGAGGGGGTTGTGATACGTAGTAGGCTGGTTTTTTAGCTACTGCAAACTTTTCAATGGAAAAAATGGTCATTTTTGAATCTTTTTTTTTACGAAAAATCTGAATTTTTAGAAGGTTGTAAAAATGAAAATCTGGTTAATTGTAGTTTTCTTCAGAACATACATATTTTTTATAAGTATTTGGCGCTTCATTTTTGTTTTTAAGCTCTTTAAAATACGAGATCATTCTGACAAAAATTAAAGGGCAGGCCATTTAAAAACATTGAATATCGCGGATTAAAATGACTGTTATAAATTAGTTGAATATCGCAAAGAAACAGACTTATGATTTTTAGAAATTAAGTATTAATCAAATATTTTGGAGTAAATTTTAATTTCGCGTATAGTTTTTATAACCTTAGACCATTTTAATAATCCATAACTTTGGATATTTATGAAATTAATGCATGTAGAATTAAAGCTAATTTTTATTTTAATTATTTGGAGCAACTGCTTATTAATATTATGGATGTCTTGTGTGTCACCCCTCCACTCTGCCCCCCCCAGGGGGAAGTGGGCACATTTTTAATTTCTTTACAACACCAGTCGTCTGACACATCATTTCAAAGGTCTGCAACTGCTTATTCATATTATGGATGTCTTGTGTGTCCCCCCACTCTGCTCCCCCAGGGGGGCACATTTTTAATTTCTTTGCAACACCAGTCGTGTGACACATCATTTGAAAGATCCGCAACTGCTTATTCATATTATGGATGTCTTGTGTGTCACCCCCCACTCTGCCCCCCCCCCAGGGGGCACATTTTTTATTTCTTTACAAAACCAGTCGTGTGACACATCATTTCAAAGGTCTGCAACTGCTTATTCATATTATGGATGTCTTGTGTGTGTCCCCCACTCTTCCCCCCCCCAGGGGGATACACATTTTTAATTTCTTTACAACACCAGTCGTGTGACACATCATTTGAAAGGTCTGCAACTGTTTATTCATATTATGCATGTCTTGTGTTACATCCCCCCAAAGGGGGCACATTTAAGCTGTTGCATAGCTTTTATCGCGGGCTTTGAGCGCGGCGATGGAATCTAGAAATTCCGTAATGAGAAAAAAAACCTAACACTCCGGCTAACTTCATTTCATTTCGGCAAATTTCGACACTTCGGTAGACTTCTCATTTATTCATTAATAGAAAAAAATTGTTTTCTTATCGTTCATCACGCTCAAAATGTGTAATATTAAATAAGGATAATAATAGTAAAATAAATATTATAAAGTATAAATAATAGTAAATTAATATCAAAGAAAAAGAAAAAAACTTGAATTAATATAAAAAAAACTGCATAAATAAAAAATAAATAATTAATTATAGTTGCACAAGTTGATAAAAAATGCTATGCAATAGCTTTACCGCGGCAGTTCCCGGAGTGCCAAACGTATTTATATATTTTTTTAACTTTGCTTCTATCTTTTATTTGTGACTGTGCAGTAATAATAAATCTATTAATCAAAATTGTTCTTAGCTCATTCAGGAATTTTTGCTTTTAAATCCCCATCTTTTCCATCCGGACATTCAGGCCCCTGTTTAAGGCAAGGCGGGGGGGGGGGGGATCGCCCCGTCCGCGGAGATTGAGGGAGCAGCATCAAATTTTTTCTTCCAGCACCAATTTTTTTTGCTTCTATCTCTACAAGAAGAAAGAATTGGATTCATATAAATTTTCGAATTCTGGTTTTCGACGGATTGTACACGTTTTAGGGGTCAGAGATTCCACAAAACATGCTTTTATAAAATATCTGTCTGTGACAGACATTTTGTGGGTTCCCTTTCTCAAGAAAAAATTCACGGAATTTAATAAAAATTGATATTTAGGTAAGACCCTGATATAAATTATTGCTGATTAGTTTTTGGCGTAAATCGCTGAACATTTGTCACTACTATGCTTCATTTTTTATGATTTACTCAACAGCTGAATCTCAAGAACTAGCGCACGGATTCCAATAAAAATTTAGTTTTAGGTAGTCCCTGATATAAATTGATGCTGATCAGTTTTTGGTGTAAATCACTCAACAAGTGGCGCTGTTATGCTGCATTTTTTACGGTTTACGCAACAGCTGTATCTCAAGAACTACGCACGGATTTTAATGAAAATTTATATTTAGGTAGTCCCTGATATAAATTGATGATGATTAGTTTTTGGTGTAAATTGCCTAATATGTGTCGCTGCTATATTGCATTTTTAAAGGTTTATGCTACAGCTGTATCCCAAGAACTAATGCACAGATTTTAATAAAAAAAATACGTGTGGCACTCGGGGACTGCAATGTAAAACTATTGCATAGCATTTTTATCAACTTATGCAATTATAATTATGTATTTATTTCTTATTCATGCAGTTTTTTTTTTTTTTTGATATTAATTTAAGTTTTTTCTTTTTCTTTGATATTAATTCAAGTTACACATTTTGAGCGTGATGACCGATAAGAACACAATTTTTTTTCTTTTATTGAATAAATGAGAAGTCTGCCGAAATGAAACGACGTTGGTCGGAGTGTTAGGTTTTTTTTCTTTATTACGGAATTTCTAGATACGGTCGCCGCGCTCAAAGCCCGCGATAACAGCTATATAATAGCTTAAATGTGTCCCCCTGGGGGGAGACACACAAGACATGCATAATATGAATAAGCAGTTGCAGAACTTTGAAATGATGTGTCACTCGACTGGTGTTGTAAAGAAATTAAAAATGTGCTCCCCCTGGGGGGGCAGAGTGGGGGGTGACACACAAGACATCCATAATATGAATAAGCAATTGCAGACCTGTGAATGATGTGTCACACGACTGGTGTTGTAAAGAAATTAAAAATGTGCCCCCCTGGGGGGCAGAACGGGGGGTGACACACAAGACTTCCATAATATGAATAAGCAGTTGCAGACCTTTGAAATGATGTGTCACACGACTGGTGTTGTAACGAAATTAAAAATGTGCCCTCCCCTGGGGGGCAGAGTGGGGGGTGACACACAAGACATCCATAATATGAATAAGCAGTTGCAGACCTTTGAAATGATGTGTCACACGACTGGTTTTGTAAAGAAATCAAAAATGTGCCCCCTGGGGGGGGCAGAGTGGGGGGTGACACACAAGACATCCATAATATGAATAAGCAGTTGCTCCAAATAATTAAAATAAAAATTAGCTTTAATTCTACATGCATTAATTGCATAAATATCCAAAGTTATGGATTATTAAAATGATCTAAGGTTATAAAAACTATACGCGAAATTAAAATTTACTCCAAAATATTTGATTAATACTTAATTTCTAAAAATCTTAAGTCTGTTTCTTTGCGATATTCAACTAACTTCCAACAGTCATTTTGATCTGCGGTATTCAATGTTTTTAAATGGCCTGCCCTTTGATTTTTGTCAGAATGATGTCGCATTTTAAATGGCTTAAAAACGAAAATGAAGCTCCAAATACCTATAAAAAAATATGTATGTTGTGAAGAAAACTTCAATTAACCAGATTTTCATTTTTACAACTTTCTAAAAATTCAGATTTTTCGTATATATATATTTTTTTTAAATTGGCCATTTTTCCCATTGAAAAGCATTGCAGAAGCATTGATCGACAGCCTGCTAGCAGAGGTTTCGCCGTCTATCGTCAAAAAATCCGCATGGCAAAATTTTAACACTACTTTCCCCTCCTGCTTCTTACTCCGTGTTACTTACAATGTTTAGTAAATGCGAACAGGTGAAGCCTAATTCCGGATATCCCACTTCAAAAAATTTAAGTGAGTTAAAGTTAAGTGACTCGACTATCCCAGTGCGTACAGGGTATTATTACATCCGTGATCTATTCTCCGCGCGTAATTTTTTTCCCAAGCACCAAGTACACTGTAAAAAATTGACCCTTTTGCTGCATCGTCACTCCACCTCTTTTATAGAAAACGATTACTTTACTGTGTTATGGAGCATTCTCATTGGTCACAAAAGAGATATTCTATAATAGCTGTGGAGTGACGTTGCAGCAAATGGGTCAAATTTTTAACAGTGTAGCACTATTGAAATAATCGCCACGGGTGATTTTCAGGAAACGCTATTCCTACAAAAGACGAGGAATTTGACGTCAAAAATTCTGCCCAATCAGTTTCAATTAGGGAAAATCCCGTTGGAAAAGCGGGAATATGTATCGATATAATATGCTCGATTACACCGTGATAAACGAAGATTTGAAATAAACATCAAATACAAAAGTTACGTATTTTTGTCCGTAGAATCCGAATCTGTAATAAAAAATGTGGGTTATAATTTAAAATTTCAAAGTTGGACCCCCTCTGACCCCCAGGGGGTCGGTTTCGAAGGTCAAATTTGGTATCACAGAGTAGCTTATTTAAAAATATTTAACACGTATATTTACGTTTTTCAATCTCATATGTATTTCTCGAGTTATTCGGCCGTTTCCAGACTTTTCGGACACCCTGTATGTATATATGTGTGTATGTATAATATGCATGTTATTTATTTATAAATTACATTATACTGTGTTGCTATCTGGTTATCATCTCAGTCATGACCCAATTATCGATATAAACAGAGTTGTAAAAGTAAAATAAGCAGAGAGTATACGGTATAACTAGAGGGTATGCGAACATCATGAATGTTCATAGATAGGATATACGCAAATGCTTTATTTGTGAAACAGAGGGTATACGGAACTTTAAAAAATCCGGAAGGCATACGGCGTATACTCCCGTATACCCTCCACTACATCCCTGGATAGAAAATAGCAAATTCACAGCATTTTCTAAAAAATACTTTGCATATAATAAAAGAATGAAATCAATTAAAATTTGAATAAGAAGCAAAATACAAGTAAATTAAAGTATCTCTTTCATTTATAGAAATCTGAGTGAGAAAAATTTTCGCGTGTTAAATTTTTAAGGATGAAAATGTTTTATGAATTTAGTGAGCAATACATTCAGATTTGAATCCGAGAATTTGAGCTCCCCTTGACCAGCATTCTTAAAACAAAAATAAATAAAAAGTGGGGGGGGAGAAGTGTAAACATGGTTCAACCAATTAGTGCCACTTCAAATGGCTTGATGCAAAATTATTCTTTATAATAATTTTAATATGTGTCTCAAATAACTAATGCTCTTTGGCTTGGAGAGGGGGGGGGGGGGGTAATCATTAAAATCCATATTACATTCAGCATTACTTACCCCAAAATATCTCGAGGGAATGGGTAAATATTAACTGTTTTTTTTCTGTTTTTTTTTTTTTTTTTTTTTCTAAAAAAATAAGCAAATTGAAATAAATTGAATTTTAATGTATGAAATCTTTCATATATTAAAATCTGAGTAAGAAAAAGACATCTTTGATTTTTGCATCAGGATTGGAAGCAACGAGCTCTTTTAAATAGTTGTATACATTATAAATAACCTTCTTCGACTGCTTTCTAATATCAGGACTGGTTGCCATAATTAAAAGAAAGCAAAAAGGAGAGAAAATTAAAGAAAGCAACTTAATCAAACAAAGGACGGAGTAATACTGATCCACTGTATCTCTCAAAAGGTATGGGGAAAAAGAAGAGCGGTCAATCGGTCACATGACTGTTACCATAGTTACTATCTTAAGATAAGGGCCGAGAGTGACCATCGTGAAGGGGGACATTGAACTATAGTGAACGGATATCCCGTCCGCGATGGGAAGCCACTCCATCACCACGGCTCCTGAGCGCGCGCGCGCTCAGCGCGCGTAAAATCTGAGCACCCCCATAGTGGCCGTGTTCAAAAGCGGCTTTTTTTGTGCGCGCGCGCTCAGAAGATTCTGCTTGGAGTAGGTGCTATCGAAGAAGAGAATTTTAAACTTATTCAATTATTGTATTATTTTTATGGTTCAGAATTGGTAAATACAAATACCATATCTCTTTATCCTTTCAAAACATGATTTTCGTAACAGAAATACATACCTGTGACCACTCAAATAAAATTAAAAGTATTCCGGAAAAGTATCACGTGACCTATTTCATGTAATTAAGCCCGATTAGCATTTAAAAAATGACAACCAACCCTGCTCAAACCTTGACGCGCGCGACGCAAATAAAAATGATGGGCGATTTGATCACGTGATTGTGCGTTTTGTGCTTATCTGTTATTGGTTGCACGTTGTTTGTTGTCAAAGTTGGTAGGTTGACTGATACAATTTAAAAATTGGTGATTTAATTTTTTTAATAATTTAATTTTTATTTATATAAAAATCATTTATCAGTTGCTTTATACTTTTCGTATTAAATAATAGAATACTGTTGATTCTATTGTTGTAATTAATAGAATGCTGTTGATAAACCAAGGTTGAGACATCCACACGGGGGACTAGCTAAGGGGGGGGGCTACCCTCCCAAAACATTGACAAATGTTGTTACACTTTGCAAATTTAAAACTTTTATGTCAAATTTAATTAAAATTTTAATAAAAACTGCAATACATTTTCTATTTTTGATACAATTTGCAAAAGTTACAACTCTAATTGATAATATTATTAATTTTTTTACAAATAAGAATTGTATTACATTTTCAAAGTGCGTTAACTTGGCAAAATTATAAAACGAGTTGGCGAATATAAAAATTTGACTTGACAATATTAAGGTTTTCTCCCCCCACCAATAAAAAGTCTTAGCGATGGCCCTGTATCCACATATTACAAGATTGATTTGTAATCTACAATACTGGATTGATTTCAATGGCAGTGGCGTAGCTACGGGGGGGCAAGGGGGGCGCCCACCCCGGGCGCCGAGACTAAGGGGCGCCAAATTGAGAGAGGTTTAAATCGAAATTGTCTTACGTATTTTAACAATAAACAAAAAATGTTTACTTTTAATATTTTTATGTGTGTTAATGTATTCTTTAGTAAAATAATTTATTGCATCCCATTAATGAAGAAAGGAAAAATTTTTGTAAATATTTCTAGGGACAGCTCAACACAATCGGTAACGAAGATAATTATGTTTCTGAATTGAGACGCAATTTGATTAAATAGGGTTGCCAAATTCAGAGGAGCTTTACCGAAATTATTTCACATATTTTGAAAATAAATGATAATTGTTGACTTCTTTTGTGTGAATGTTTTGAAGAAATTCGATGAAAGTTGAAGAAATGGCAAAATTTATAATTGTCAATCGCTGATGGAGGCTTTTAACTGTCTAACCTGAAGTAAATAAATCAAAAAGCCGATTGAAGACTTGAAATCACATTTATGGTATCAAGAACATTTTTCATTTGTAGCTAGCTGACCCGTCTGTCGATCTTTCCAAATGAACCGCGAATAATTAAAACCTCTATTCAAATTTTTAAAAAAAATCTTTCAAAATGAACCTTTGGGATGGTCTCCAGTGTCTTCAGCAGCATAGAACGGGGGTACTACGCAGCCAAGAACCAAATATTAAAAATATCCTTTCAAATTTATTTCTGTCAAAATGAATCTCCGGAATGGATGTGCGCTGCCTATGTCATCGTGTAGAAGGCGTACTGCGCACGTGCAAGAACATATGGTGATAATCGTAAAATGAATTGGAAGAAAGAAAATTCCCTTGAAATAGGTCCCATGAAATCTCAGATAAAAATGACCCTGGTGGTGGAAGTTAGAACTAAAACCTGTAAGACAATCGAAAATCAAGTTGAATGAGAAAAACCCCGTGGAAATTGGGTTCATAGAACCCGAGATAAGAATGCGTCATCTTCACATGAAGATGGAGCTAAAAATTTCAAGAAAACCGAAAGTTAATTTTCATGAATTAATACCTGTTGAAATCTATTTTGTAGAATTCGACAAAAAAGGGGCTTAAAAGTTCGATAGTCATCATACATTAAAATGTACCGTATTTACTCGTGTATAACGCGCGCTTTAAAAAAAAATTGGGGCAAAACTCCAAGGTGCGCGTTTATACACGGAATAATTTTTTACTGATGGATGTAATCACACGATATATATATGAATCAAGAAATTTAATCAAAGGAGACATAATCACTCGGAAAATCTTACTTAATTGAAATATTATTGCATCTTTATTTCACTCCTTGCTCTTTTTTATACAACAGAGCTAGTAACATCACTTAAACGCTAATTAGAAACTCTCATTGCCGTCATTCACTCTCTACCCGAAGTCTAAAAATGTATTTTCGCCTTGTTTTCTGGCCTGGTGTAATGTTTATTTTGAATTTCCGAAATTCATTTGGTCATTCTTTAATTGCATGTTAAATTTACGGTGCGCGTTATATACGAGATTTTAAAAAATCGCCAATTTTTCTTGTAAAGTACGGGGTGCGCGCGCGTTGTACACATGTGCGCGGTATACACGAATAAATACGGTAAATAAAGAAAAGAAACTGTTGTGGACGGACTCTTAACCCATTGGGGACGAGCGACACGTATACGTGCCGCAAAAAGGCTTAAGAATCCTTGTTTATTCCCACCGGTAAAATTATACTGTAAAATTTGCCTTATTCAATCGGAGCATTTTCTAAATTTAGGAAGGAACAAATTTCTGTTTTTTAAAACCGGTGACAAAGCATTAAAAATTTCGTAAAATGATCCCGTCGCGAAGGGGTTAATTCCTATCAATTCACTCTATCCACAGAATACACTAGTAATTTTCGATTAAATTGATAAAATACTTTTAAATTATGATTTTGGCATTCGATAGCGTTTAATAAATGAGTTGATTGTCTGCATGTTATATAATCTTTGATTAATCGAATTTCGAAAACTAGAGGAGTGTTCGGACGGAAAAAAATACATTTAGTTTTTTTTTTTTAATGGATGTTTGTTTCTGTATGTTTCTCTAGTATGCAGGGCTGCCACAGGCGATTATTTTTTTAATTCTAATTGGTACCAATTTTCCAAAACAGAAATCCTTACAAGCACTTTAATAACCTTTACAATAGAAATGAACGTCAATATTTATATTAGAAAAATACTTGTGAGAACAGAATACAAAAATAGTCAACTGTGGCAGCTTTTGTATGTGGGGTTTCTCTCTTTTGTATACTGTCGCCGTCAATTAAAAAGAAAAAAAGTTACCGCGCGATTTTCAAAAAAATATATAATTTTTTTTATATATGTGCTTTGAAATTTTCAAATTGAAATCTTAATTAGTTTTTTTCTTTTTTTCGCTGATAAATGAAAAATTTTAATTTCTTTCGACTGGGAAATCAAATTCAGATAAATGTGCGATTTTTGCCATTTTGCGGGGAAAAAATCGCATTTTTGATGAATTTTTAATTGATATTCTCGACTATAAACAAAAAGAAATGAAAAGGAAAGAAAAATGTTGATTCTCACATGCATTACGATAGTATTTACCTTGTACTACCCTCACCCAAGATTTCAGAGTTGTATGTGTAGTAGATAATTTTAGTTGTCTCCATCATACACATGAACACACATAGGTTGGTTTTCACGCTGATTTTTCTCTTCTTAGCATTTTATATAAATATTTAAAATTAAAGCTTCCTTAACTAATGCAAAAAGTATTTAACTGAAAGAACAACAAGAAAAAGTATTATTTCTTCCTTATTTTAAACTCCATTTTTTCGACGAATTGTCATTTAAAAAACTAAATAATGAAATGTGAGCGACCTACCCCAAGTTTTTCCAACTTAAATCGTATAAAAAAAACCGAAGTAGGACTGTTCAGTCTTCTTAGTACGACCACTACAAATGTCTGTTTTCGTTGATTTAATAGTTCAATTTATTTTGCATATATTTAAATTCAGAGTACATGCATTAGAGAAAACTACATCTATCTATGTAAATTATGGGAACGACTGAGAAAGCAATGCATTAAAATAATTTGACTAGAGAACCTCTTTGGTTCGAACTCTTTCTTTATTGCGTCTTACAATCATCTCGGTGAATTCGATGAGAGGTCTTACGACTTATTTACGCCGATTTCGGGACCTACATCGTCGTAGGTTATGCATGCTTTTCGGAATTGCCAAATCTAATCTTTTTTCTTCCAGTTCATGTAAATATGTTGAGGCTTGTAATATTTTCCCGTAGGGGGCGAAGATGTCAACTTGCGAAAAACGTTTAGTTTAATTGGTTAATTAGCTCTTGATTGACATAAGGTCAAGATCCGCACAATTCCTGGAATCTGAAACACACAAAGATTTAGCCACAAACGAAAGAAGAATTGCCTAAACGTCAGTATTTTCCACTCTCAGTCAGTATTACTCTCTTATTTTACCGGTGAACATAATAAATGTCACACTGAAAAACAAAATTCAAGGAGTAAAATGGATTTTGAGAAAAAGAATTTATGGATTTTAATTTAAAGTTTTGAATTTCAAAAGGTTTTTAGTTTTTGTCATTTTTATCTATAGCATACCTCTCTCTGTATTGATAATGGACTGAGAATATGTTAAGTATTTATTAAGATCTTAAACAAATTCGTTGAATTTTTTGACTTACCATAAAAATTCAAGATCTTTTATTGTTTTCCCATCCATCTTTAAAAATGGATGCTTACAGCAATTTGAAATTCTAGGGTGACTGCAGTTTTCAATCAGGATATGTTATTGTCATAATTGGACGTATCATAACTTAGCACTTTTAGTAAGTGTGTTTTTTTCCAAATTTATTCTCTTTGTCGCTATTCCCATTACTGAGCCAGATTATCGCACAAGCCTATACGGCCATGGCCTTGGACCCACTGTTGCTAGGGGTTCAAATTTAATAAAATGATTTTTTTAAAAGTCTTAAAATTGTAGTTTCCGTGTTATAGAAACCGTGTCGTAATATCTAATTATAATCCATTCTTTATCCTCTAAAACTCCTCCCCCCAAAAATGCATAGGAACTGCAAAGTGCCCTCAAACAGGTGCTGGGCCATGGGCCCCGCACAACCCTAGGCATTTTAGTTTAGTGTGTTTGAGTAAAATTAGCCGAATCCTTAAAAAAGGCTAAAGTGAAGATGCCTTTTCTGCCCAGTACAAGTCAAAAAGACTATTTTGTTTCTTCTCCCGAAAAAATAATCTGGTTTTTTTTTTTTTTTTTTTTTTTTTTTTTTTTTTTTTTTTTGTAGGGGGGGGGGGGCGCAAAAATTAATTATGCCCCGGGCGCCAAAAAACGTAGCTACGCCGCTGTTCAATGGAATTTGCATTGTTAGTTAGATAATTTTTCAGAAGAAGTTTTAGTATGTATATATTTCTTATTTAATGATTGTATATTTTAATACCGTGTGGATAACAGGCCAAAATATGTCATAAAATATGAAAAACAAACGACATCCGAAATTATGTTAGTATAAGCAAAACACTTATTTATACTTTTAATAGAAAAATTATAAACATTCTAATCATACTTTATTCATTACAAAACTAGAAGGCAAACTCCAAATAGTTCACTTCTTTAAAATATATGTATGCAGATATTCTTAATTTAAAAAAATGTATATCTTTTACATTTTGCTTTTATAATATTTTCCATTTTGATTTTAACACCGTAAAATATCCACGCATGCATTATATTTGCATCCTAATCTCAATAAAAAATTACTTCTAAAATTTTCAAAAAAAAAAAAAAAAAAAAAAAAAAAAAAAGAAGAAGAACATTAATAATTATTTTATGCGTATACGGATATTTTCGCAGAAAACTTTTTTTTTTCATTTTCTTAATATGTATATAAATCACTTTGGAACGATATTAATATCGTTCTAATTATCCTTTTAATATTCTAAATTTGGAATATTAAAACTTTCTCTGCAAAAATCTCATTTTCTCGTATTTAAATAAGTATTTTATTATTATAATAGAAATACATGTGCTTCTGTATTATTAATATAAAATTTACCTTTAATAAAAATGTCTTATTTATTAATAAAAAGCAACCAAAAAAAAAAAAAACACAAACCAACTTTTGGCCCGCGCAGGTTTCGAACCCGTATCGTCTGGGTTCAAGCTCAGCACTCTGACCATTCAGCCAGCCAGCTCGCTTTCATTTGTAACAGATTATCTTTATAATTGGCACCACAAGTAATTACATCCTTGATCTGTTCTCCATCTGTTACTGAGCGAACAGTTACAGTAACTGGTGGCACAGTAGCGAGGACTGAACGCACATCCCATCAACTATAAGTATCCACTCCATGTCCGTGGCTCCTGAGCGTGCGCGTGCAGCGCGCGTAACAGCTGAACAGGGCCAGTGTCTCTAAAATTTACCTTTAATAAAAATGTCTTATTTATTAATAAAAAGCAACCAAAAAAAAAAAAACACAAACCAACTTTTGGCCCGCGCAGGTTTCGAACCCGTATCGTCTGGGTTCAAGCTCAGCACTCTGACCATTCAGCCAGCCAGCTCGCTTTCATTTGTAACAGATTATCTTTATAATTGGCACCACAAGTAATTACATCCTTGATCTGTTCTCCATCTGTTACTGAGCGAACAGTTACAGTAACTGGTGGCACAGTAGCGAGGACTGAACGCACATCCCATCAACTATAAGTATCCACTCCATGTCCGTGGCTCCTGAGCGTGCGCGTGCAGCGCGCGTAACAGCTGAACAGGGCCAGTGTCTCTAAAACACGCCCAAAGCAGATCCATGAGTAGTTTGTTTATCGAATAACCATGGCGACGACTCATGCTCTCCGGATTTCGAATGTTGTAAGCTTCACGTTATTGACCTTCTAAAAGCTGTTGAAAAGATAATTATTTTATCCTTGTTAAAAAGTTTAGCTTCAGGATTCTTCAATACTGAAGGTACTTTACACCCATTCTTTTGCATTTGCATGCGAATTAAATTTTGCGTAAGAAATAGCGTATTTTTTTTTTTTTTTTTTTTTTTTTTTTTTTTTTCTATACGAATTAAACCATTATCTTACCCTGTTATAAAATCTATTTCATAGGCTGTGTATATATAACGTTATCTTTTTTTGGAGGGAGGGTATGGTTTGACTTTTGATATCGATATAATTTTTGGTCCAAACAACATTTTCTCTTTTTATTTGTTACTTGGTCTTTACATCAAAATAGTAGAGTCACCCGGGGTAATTCTTGGTCAGAGTACTTTTCATTGTTTAAAAATATCATCACCAAAATGAAACAACTGGGTAAATGGGATCGCAGATCGCACAGAGGGTTTGGTTGTATATAGTCATTGATTATACTAACTAGAGAATTTCAAACCAAAAAGGAAAAAAAATGTACTTGACGTTAGAGTAAAAATTTATCATCATAAGCTTGCCGAAGATCACACAAATTTCAAATCACAAATTCTATGAAAAATGAAGTTGTTCACAACTTGTTTAGTTATTTTGGGCAAGTGCTGTTGATTCCCTCTGATAAAACCTTAAATAATAATTTTAATTGAGTTATAGATGTAAATTTTGGTTAGAAGTATATAATTGATAATTTTTGAAGATTTTAGCTTTACAATTTAAATTTTGATTATGAACTTGGTCAGTTTTTTAAACATTTTCTTTACATTCAATAATTTTTTTTTGTAATCTTGTATTTATCCTTTATAGATACAGCAATATGGGTGACAAGAGTCAGTATATGAAAGAGACTCTGCCTACAACTGGTTTATTATTTCAAGAGGAGTTTCAATCATTTGTATTAAGTAAACCCAAACTAATTCCTTTGAAATCTGTTACTCTGCAGAAACTAGAAAGCATGCAGCAAAATGCAGAAAAGAAAGCTAAAGAACAGATGTCTAAATCAGCAGGCTCTGATTAAAGTATGGGTTAATACAAAGGCAAGTCCCTACCACCCTTTAAAATACAATTTTTTACAATGCAGTTTTTGTGTCTGTACTGATCATATTGCATGATCATTATTTTCTGCTTTTAAAATAAGATGAGATTACAAACCAAACATATACATACAGTGGCGTAGCCAAGGGGGTGGTTTTGGGGTTAAAACCCTTACCAGAGCTAAGAAAAATTGCTATAATTGCTGCTTATATGAATTAAAACCAAACTTGATATTTTAATGTTTATGCATACTTCGAGATCTGCCATTTTATTGAATCAGATTTCATTTAATAAAGTCATTCAATTAAATGGCAGAAATTCTACTTAAAACTGTAAAGGTGCATATTACATGGATTAGTTAAGATATGATTATACATAAGGATGATTATACATTATGCTAAAGGAATGATGATTTCCTGCCACACAGATGCTCTTTGAGTTTAAGTATTATGCAGTGAATATTCTAAGTTAGTACTGACTCTATTAACCGGCAATTCAAATAGACGGCAAACACCTTTATCAGAAATTCACCCCCCCCCCCCCTCCCAGAATCAAATTCTGGCTGCGCCACTGTATACATATATATTTATTTAATCCTTTCATACATGACATCCTCTAATGAGATTGTATTAAGAAACAATTTGTGAGCTGTCTATATTTTATTTTTATTCCTATATATCATATGTATACCTCATATGAAGTCCAATCATGCTTTAATGCTTCTGAAATACAACAGTTGATAGCAGAACCATTATTTTTTTAATATTGAGCTGAAAAACTACCTTTCACTCTTTATTATTATTTGGCCAGCACAATAATTTTTTTTTTTCAAAGATTTCCTACTCTTAGATTAAACAAAACCATGATCAGAAGTGTTTTCTTACTTTTTATTTTATAGTAAAGTTTCTAATATGTAAGTAATTCACAAAAAAAAAAAAGTTAATTTTTCAGTGTTATACGAGGGCAGTATAAGTACCAGCCCTCGGCCAAAGGTTTTGCTAAGTAGCACCACTAGAATTTAAAAAATTGTTTTGTTTTGTTGATTAAATGGTTTAGTTTGTGAATGGAAGCCATTTGAATCGAGAAACTTTAGTGATATTTCAATAATGGAAAAAACTGAATATAGAGCAGTGATTAAAAACTTACTTTTGAAAAAGAAAACAATTTATGAGATTAAAGGGAAACACAAAAAAGTTTATGGGGTCTCTGCACATTCATTATCAATCGTAAAATATTCGACAGCTGAATTCAAATGTGAGCATACAAGCATTTTTTATGAAGAACATTCAAGTCATCCAATTGAGACTACAACATCAGAACTGATAAAAAAAAAATCCACTATATTGTGACAAATGATCACAGAGTGAAAGTGCCTGAGATTGATAAGACTGGGCATTTCGATTGAATGGGTTTAAAATATTTTAACAACTCATTTGGATACGGAAAAGCTTTCTGCAAAATGGCTGCCACAAATGTTCCCTATTGGCAATAAACACTCTTCTCTGTCAATTTCAAAAAAATGTTTGGAGAAGTTAAAACAAAATACAAATGTTTTTTTTATGTTAATTCATAACATGGATTCCAGAAACTAAAGAGCAGTTTAAACAGTGGGTTTTTCATAACCAACCTGCACCAAAAAAGGCTAAGAGGGCTTTATCTGCAAACAGAGTCATGGCTACAGTGTTTTGGGATGCATTCAGCATAATCCTCTTTGATTACTTGGAAAAATACAAAACTATCAATGGAGAATAGTATGTCAACTTACAAGATTGTTTCAATGATTTTATGAAAGAAAAACCTATGCATTTGGCGAAGAAAAGAAAAATTGGGATGCATTCAGCATAATCCTCTTTGATTACCTGGAAAATACAAAATTATCAATGGAGAATATCATGTCAATTTACAAGATTATTTCAATGATTTTATGAAAGAAAAATGTACGCACTTGGCGAAGAAATTTTTTCTCTTTTTGATCAAGGGAATGCATATGTATGCACATTGGTGTCATCACCATAGCAAGCAAAATTCTATGAATTAGGATATGAACTGCTTCTGCATCTACTATATTGGAAAGATTTTGCCTTTGGCGATTATTTTATATTTCCAAATTTGAAAAAATAGCTCGGTGGGAAAAAAAATCTGGTTCTAATGATGGTGTTATTGCTGAAACAAACACCTATTTTGAAGGGTTGGCAAAATCATATTTTTTTAGAGGGGATTAAAAAAAGTAGAAAAACTTTGGGCTGAGTGAATTAGACGGTGCGATTGCAGTTTGCTCTCCTTCTTGGCGCGATTTTCAAAAATCGCCAAATGGTGCATTTTTGCGTACTAACTCCCGGAGCTACATCTCCGAGAGAGAGTACACAGAATTATTATTTGTTTTCTCTTCTCATATATTTTTAAACCAGTACCTATCTAGACAAATGCTTTAAATGTGAAAATACAGTAGACTCCCTCAAATCCGCACTGCTTGGGACCAGAGGTTATGTGGATTTTAGAATTTTGCAGATTTCTGGTCATTGCTTTGTTTACATTTTTTAAACATTAATTTGAGTGCAATTAATAGTGCAATCAGAACTATAATGAATGCTTACAATATAATAAAATATTAAAATAAGTAATAAACTAAAATAATAAAAATTAAAATGATTAAAGCACTAATAGCAAAGGTCAAGTTATTAATCAATAGTTCATGATTAAATATTCATTATTAAGGTTAAATGTATTTTTACAAAATTATTCAACAAAACTTGCCTCATAAAAGTTTACTAATTCACATCAAAATCATAAAAAAAGGATTTTTTTTTTCAAGTTTAGCCAGGCTTAATAACCAAAAAATATTGATTAATGCATAAATAGATTTGGTAAGAAGATTGTGATTACCAGTGACATAAGAAATATCTTGAATTTTTTCCAAAAAAATTTATTCTTACTTCATGAAAAAAAAAACATGAGTAGAGTATTATTAAGAAAATTACAAATTAAATAATATATGGAATTGATACAAAAAAAAAAAAAAAAAATCAAATTTTACTCCAATATCCAAACTGAAAGTTTCATTGTTTACATTCATAAAATATGTGCAGATTTTAGAGAGTTGCGGATTTCTGGTTTGCGGATTTGAGGAAATCTACTGTAAATATTTGATCAGTTATTTTTCTCTTATTTTAACCTGTATTTTTGAGTAAAAATAAAAAATACATAACATTTCAAATTTTTTCAAAATACATTTTTAAAGATATACTTAATATATTTTAAAATACATTTTATCAAATATACCAAAAAACAAATTTTTTACTTACCCAAATTATTAAAAAAGAATGTTTGTTAACAGTAAGAGGAGTAAAACAGTGTTGTTGTCTTTTTATTCAGAGGGCCTTTTTTTTAAAATCAGGGCGGCTACCGCCCCCCTGAACCCCCCGTTTTTTTAATTCATAATATTTTCTACTCTAGAATGTCATTCAAAAACATCACTCAATCTATCATTTTTAGTCATTCATATCTTGAAACAATCAGCCTCTCATTCATACATAATTCAATCAAAGCTCAAAAATGCAGGTTAAAAAAAAAGAGAAAAATAAACGATTGAATATTTATTCTCGCCTGTCAAGCATTTATCCACATCGGTACTTGTTTCAAAACATACGAGATGAGAAAACAAATAATAGAAGACGCAACGCAATAGACAACATTTCAACGTGCAATCCATTGCAACATTAACGCTTTTCCAAAAATTTAAACGCTCCTTCTCTTCTCTCAGTTCTCTTCTTTCGTCCAATAAGAAAACATGTAACAAAAAGGAGCGTCCAATCGGGAAACGGCTTAGAAAATGGTAGGATACGGTTTAAAAAGCAAACACTTTAAAACAGAGCACTCCTTAGGGTTGCCACATTGAAGATGCGAGAGGAGAAAATGAAAATACAAGGGTTGCCATATTGGAGCATTTATTGCGCCAATAAAAAAGTCGCCTTGGCGAAGGAGAGTAAACTGCATTTCACCCAATTAGACTAAAAAGAGATTATGTTAAATAATAAAATACTTTTTTTTTTTCTGTGTGTGTCAACGTCAAGCCCAGGTACTTATTAATACAGCCCTCATACATGGTTGTTTTGTAATTTTATAGCGAATGTAATACTTTTACAATTTCAAGATTGTTTTCTCATAATAATCTATTTTAAATCTATTCTATGTGTAAAATTTGTTTGTAATCTATTTTCTAACTAATGAATGTATCAGAAGGCTAAATATGGTTTCATATAGTGTGTTCTAAGCCATTAAAAAAGTTTGCTGTAATATATTTTTGTGCCTCTAGAATAAGAACTGTACCCCTGAATGCACACCAAGTCCAATATCTTGCATTGGCTTGATTGGATCTTGTGAATCATACTTATATTGAAAATTCTTCAGTGTAACTAAGATTTTATATTTTTGAAGTTTGCATTCCCCCCCCCCCTCCAATTTCTTACTAAATATGTCATAACAACTCTTGAAAAGGAAGAATGAATTGAATTAAAGTAGACAGAAATGTTATTTCTTATGTAATATTTATATTCAATCTAATCAGTTTGTGATCAGTTCCATAAATTCATAATTATAAACAAAATTGGTAAAGTTCGGGGGAGAATGGCTCACTCTCATTTTTTTCCTATCTTTTGTTTTGTTTTTTATTGATCAATTGTCAAAATTTTACCTGGTATTCATTCTTTTAACCTTTGCCTACATTATTAAATAGCTTTTGTTCTTATATCCATTATAGGAAAATTAAAAATATATTTTAATAATTTTCTGCTGTGTCCAAAAGTGTACCACCTGGTGGGCCACTTTAGAACAATTAAAGTGGATGTGAAAAGTTCAATAATTAATTACAATATACATGAAATTGTTTGTTCAGAAAGCAAAATTTATTTAACTGATAAAAATAACTAAATTTTAAAGATGCTATGAATAATTGGTATTTGGCTTTGGTATTCTTTTCTATTTTTTCCCTTATGCTCCTAATTTGGAAGAATGTTATTTTTATTTGGTGAAGCATATTGATAACTATGTACATCATTAATGACTAGTCCATAATGATATTCCATAGTTTGTAAAATGTTGTCTACCGATTTTCTTTCCTCGTCATCAATAAATATTTTTCAACTTTGTATCTTTGATATATCTATATTTGAAGTTAAAATTTGGTTATTCACTTTAAAAAAAAAAATACTAACATAGTGATTCAGAGTGGTCTTACTGACATTGTAGATTGCAGCACATTTCCTAAATGACATTTCACCTAATAAAATGCTTGCAGTAGTTTTCTGAATATTGTCAGCACAAATTACTGTATTTTTTTTTTTTCTAAATTTCTAATTCTTGACATTGATAAGTCTAATGAGTAATGACTTCCTAAAAGATGAAATAACTATTAATAAATACTTGTTATGAAGATTAAATAAAAAAATGTTTCAAACATATCTTTTTGTTAAAATGTTTTGAATAAAAATTAGCCAGGCATACTCCCAAAGTGCACCATGAACCTATTATGACATTTTAAAATATCATACTGTTAAGCTTAGCACTAAAACTATTATTATACATCAGTTTTATAGAGAAAGCTTCAAATTTCATCATATTACCTTTTATTTAAAAATATTTTCAATGGAATTCCACTTTGCAAGTTATAAACTTTTATATGAAATTTGCTAGAAAATCTTACCTTATTCATCAATGGAATCAAAACATGTCTGAAAGTTAGATTAACTACTTGGTCATCAAATGCAACCATTTTATCAGATTTTTAGAATGCATGTGGCTGTGCCATTGTTCCTTCTTTCAAATTAAATATAAGATTAATTGATTAAGTTTTATGTCCAATAAAGATCAAAGATTTTTGAAAGAGTTCTGAGAATCCCCTAGAAACAGCAATTCTGCATAGAAATTGAAACGCTACATATCAAACTGCTACTATTTCAAATCTTAGGTGTCGGCATCTATTTACTACATGTATATGATAAAATATAAAACAAATGTATTTATCAAACTGGTACTATAATGGCACATATTTGGAAAAATTCTGGGGTTAATTGGTCAAATTTGGGTTTCTTCCAAGACAGTGGGAAAAATGGAAAAAATCAACAAAAAACAAAACATATGTTCAAATTTAAATATATGAACTATATAAAAAATAAATTAAATTCAAAGCATAATTCTATGAAATCTAAAGTGGAAAACTTAATAATTAAAATATTATTTTTTGAAAAATAAGTTATTTTTAATAACAAACTTCAGCTTTGGCAGGTATTTATAGGTGAGGGTTTTTACAATTTTAGGAATAAAAGAATGTTTGTTTATTCACTGTCTGAGATTTCTGTAAAATAATTATCTACCAATTCTTTATTTTTCCTTTAAAAATGCCTTTTTAAAGAAAAGACTTATGCAACAGATTAAATCAACAAATTTGTCTTTGAATCTTATTTCCATATTTGTATTTATACTAACATGGATATCTTAGGGTTGCATTTGAAAGACTAATATTCTAAAACATTTTGCATAGGTAGTATATCATATTATTATCATCTCTTTCATTTGTACCTACATTACACACCTGCTATGTATTATTCTCTCATATTAGTTTTCTTAATAAAACAGGTGTAAAATCTTAGCATTGTTTTTTATTTATATATTCTGTAAAATAATTTTCAACCCACGATTCATGTACTACCACCTAAAGAAGTTTAACCAATAATAATAAAAATATACTAATTAAATGAAAATGGATAACTTTTAATGTGTTTTGTGTATATTTTATAAAAATTTATTTCTTCAGGTATCTAACAGTTGAAAAGACTTAGTTGTGTGATCTTGCTAAAAAAAACTTTAATTTAGCATATAATTAATTTTTTATAGTTCTGATTAAATTTTCTTAAGATTATCCATAAGGAAAATGTATTAATTATATTTTACAAAATTGCAACATACATCCTAATTTTGGTTAGAAAAAAAAAAAAAAACTCCCATTTCTTCTGCTTGAAAGAAACCAGTTTTTTCCACTTTGGAAGCAACTTGCCAACTCTGGAATTGTAAATTATAATATATTGTAAACAAGAGTCTGGATAAATGGTTCCATGCTGTATTTAATGCCTCTACAGTGATCAGTTTAAGAATTTTTTGGGTGTTTGATAGAACCCTTATTTTATTTTATTTTTTTTCAGACAGCACTCTCCAGAATTTTTTTCATTACAAAACAAGACCCTTTATGGAATTCTTTGTGTTAAAAATAGACCTTTCCCAAAACAATTTCAACTTAACTTTTCTCAAAGCATTTCCATCTTCAACTTGACCTTTCTCAAAACATTTCAACTTAACCTTTCTCAAAACATTTCCAATTTGACTTTTCTCAAAACATTTCCAATTTCACCTTTCACAAAACATTTCCATCTCTAACTTTGCCTTTCACAAATATAGTCATTTAAAAATAAAATCTGTCACTAAACAATTAAACTCACTGAAGAACATATTACTTAGCTTTTATATATATCTATATATATATATATATATATATATATATACATAAAGGATATATAGACACACAAGAACCTGAATTTCACAAAATTATGTCTAGAATTTTCACAAACACAAAGAAAAAAAAAAAGCTTTACAATTTGACAAAAATAGGACCATGTGAAAAAAATCTGGACAGACCTCTGTTATATAATTCATTATTTTGGTAATTGTAATATAAATCAAAGTTAGATGTTGAATAATATAATAAAGTTAAATGTCTTAGCTGTAATATTGTAGGGAAGATAGGGAGAAAATATTAGTGTAAATTTGAAAACTGCATCATTTATGGGTTATTATAATGATCTTCATGCCATGATCATGGCATATTTTAATAAAATATAAGGAGTGTTCAAATGAAAGTGATTTGAGGTGTGTATTCATGAGATGTATAGGGACTGAAATGAGACAGATACATAGATAGAAACAACAATATTTAATGAGTTAAATATATACAAAGTTTGTTTAAAAAAATCATCCATGGAGTTTAGGCAGGTATCCCATTGCGTAAGAAAGTTATAAATTCTGTCCATAAAGAACAATGTCGATTGGTCATGAGCAATATTGTAAACAATACCGATGGAAATGGTGAACTCAGTTGCAATGTCACAAATGTTTTGACAGTCGTTTCCCTTCATTGCAGTGCCAATGTCTGTAATCAGCTTATCTGTTACTACTTTGTGTGCCTGACCAGACCTCGGCAATTCTGTTATCTCCTGGCTACCATCGCTAAGCATTCTTACCCACCTTGTCACTTTGGGCTTTGACACATACATGTCACTGTACACAGCCAGCATTCAATGATGAATATCCACCGGCTTTCACTCTTTCAGTATTAAAAACTTAATTACAGCTCTCTGATCCATTTTGGACACGGTTGCATCCATACTAGCCATTCTTAACTTAATGCTATGTATTTACGAATGAAGTAATCACAAATTTGCTTGCGCATCCATGGAGTATACACCTTCATTATTGCATTTGTTTCATAAAAATACATTGAAAACTGTTTGCATGTATTGCTTTGAATTATTTTCATTTGAACATGCCTCATAAGAGTATAATTCTTCTAAAGTAAGTAATCCATTAGTTATGTATTATTCGTTATTATTTCTAATAAATAACAGGATTAAAAAATATTGGCTTGTAAAATATTTATCTTTGAATCATTTTAATGCTGATATAAATGTAAAAAACAAAAAGAAGAACAGAGAATCTTTCAAGTTTCTTGAATGCTGTCAACGGGTAACTTTGGACCACTTTTTCCTGGTTCCCCTCACATTTCCATTATTAAAAAAATACTATGTAGGATTTTTCAACATCAAAATTGAGTTGTAAACAAGTCACACGAAACAATGAAGCAAACTGTGTGTTTTAAAGAGAATTTTTTTTAAAACTATTTTTAAATTTTAGAATAAAGTAGCCATCAGTAACAAAAAGTTTTAGAACAAAATAGTCGTCAGTAGCCAAAGTAATCACCCCTACTGAAGGCTTCTTTGGTCCATTCACTTCGTTTCATATAAAGTGAATGCATTTCATATGTAAATGAATACATCTTTATTGAAGCCCCCTTGCAATGACATCTGCTAATGGATAAATGATGTAAACTAGGTAAACAATTTTTCTTTTTAATTTTTAAGTATAATAAACCAATTGTTAATATTTAAAAAATGAGAAACAGTTTTTGTCATGTTATCGTCAGCAATTAAAACAAAAACAATTAATGCAACATTTTGCTACAGTAACATTTGAAAAAAACTTACTTAAAACATTTTTTAAGGAATTTTGCTGTACATAAGGCATTTCTAAGCAATTAGAGCTATTTTCATACCAGAAAAGGCCTGGAAGAAAGTAGCCCTGAAATACAGTGGAATTCCAGTTATACATTTTGCTCAGGACCAGACAAAAAAACGTATAATCAGTAAAATGTGTAACTCAATTAATGGCGTCTGAACCATTTTATCTTGAAATTTCTATTTCTCTAAGATGAGAGTACTGATATAAGTTCCTTTTTATATAAGTATTACTGCACCCACGATATAAGTTCATGGACATGGAGCAGAGTACAAAACAAAGGTACACACAAAAAGTACAAATGATGTTATTTTATTGTAAAAACTTTATTAAAAATATTTTAATATGTATAGAATACTCAAAAAAAAAAAAAAATTAGAATTGTTTCAGCATGTAAAGTATTTATCAAAATACATTTCACTAGTTTCCTAAAGTTTATAGAAATAATCACTAATTGTTTCTTTTCTGCAGAGCCAACACTGAACAATAAACTTTGCATACCTCTTAATGATGCAGCCACTTTATCCTTACTGCTTTTCCCCCTAATGAACAGTTTTACTTTGTCAAAAACACTCAGTTCAGCTCCAAAGTATTAAAACTGCTTATAGAATAGATTAATAACTGAACTTTTCCCTTTATAATTAATGCTTAAAAAAAAAAAATTCTCAAATACATTGGACAAAGTCATTTACCTAGAGTTCTGTACAAACAGCAATGTTTTCATTGTAATTTAAGCAATCATCCAAGTTAGGTTCGTCTAAATCTTCACCGTTAAGATATTCACACTTCCTAGCTTCATAGTAAGGAGGAGTTAAATGTCCAACACCAAACTGTGTGTTGTGAAAACACTTAGCTATTGTAAAAGAAGCACTCTCTTCCAAGCAGCAGCGATGCAGGGTTTTAAAAATATACAGTGATCATAAGAAGAAACTTAAAAACATGTTTTGATAGTGCACTTCACAATTTGTAATTAGCCTTTGTCAAATGGCTGCAATTTGCTTCCATATTTGTTCTGAAAAAACTCCACTCAGATGTTCTTGAGATGACTTGAGGGCTGGTGGGCATCACAGTAGTCCATAAATAATTTTGTGTTTCTCTCTTCCTATATGCGCATCTACTTTTTTGAGCTAACTGTCCATGACTAGACGTGTCATCCATGCTTTTTCATTTACCTCATTATCCTGAGGAATGTGATTACATTTTTAAAACAGTGGGACTGTTTTGTATTTTACAATGACTAAAGAGTTGTTCCAAGCAGTCAAGAGTTGTTTACACTATTTTCCTTTATGCCATGGGTTGCCTTTTCTGCCAGTTTTTTATAAGGAAGCATATTAAAGAAGAGACCGGTCTAGTCTATATTATATGTATCTTTCACAGAGCACGATTGAATTAATTTTGGTAGTTTCTGATCTTTAAAGTGATCAACTGTGCAATTATATGCTGCATTCGACTTGCCACTTATGGTATGACCAGTGATACCATGGTGATCCTTGAATCTTCTATGTCAATCTTGCGAAGTTTTGAAGTCTCTTGTTATGGGAATACCAGCTAAATGCTTAGCGTAGAACCACATTTTTTGAGCTTTTACTAACTCAGAAAATCTCCCATCTTGTAGGAATGTTCTTTTAGAAGAACTTGTCCGGTATAAGCAAAAGAATCTTTTATTTAGTCTTTATTGCTTGAAATTATGTTGAGAGTAGAGTATAGTATTCTAATATGTTGAGAGTCTTTAGATTTTCATGTTGATTGGTCTCCACCTACAAAGAGCTGCCCGCTTTCAGCTCATGTTGTTAAGCTCGAGGCTAGTGAAAAAGACATGCTACCATGGTGCATTACAAGTGTCTCTCTTTTTTTTAGATGGCCTGAGTCACATGATGCTCAAATCCACTAATGCACACAAAAGAGCAGCACGTGACTCTAGCAGTCTAATTCAAAAGGCATCACAGTGGCCTGGTTTTTTTTTTTTTGTTTTTTGTTAGCCTCCATTAACTAGTCAGCATATGCGCTCACAACCACTAACCCAATCTACAAATGTAGGCAAGTGTACTGATATGTTAAGTTCTATAATGAAGCGTCAAGAGAAACTTCACAGTGCATTGCAAAGGCAGACTAGAAGTCAGAGGATCTCACTGCTATGCTAGAAAAGAAAAATGAAGATAGGAGAAAACAGTAGCTGTGCTGCTGCTACGGATGCCTCCCCTTGCTCTCCTAGGCTCTGTTATTTCATATGGCTAGTTTTGTTTCTAAAATCATCAAAGTGGTGGTCGGTAAAGATGGAAGGAAAGAAAGTCGTAGCAAAAATTTCTGAAAAAATGTTTTCAGCAAAACATATAAATGAGACAAAATTTCGTACGGAAGCCCAAAAACGTAATGTATAAGAGAAAGATGTAACTCAAAAACTTGTAACTTGACTAATGTTTAATGGCAAAAAATCAGGACTGCTGAATTGAAATGTATAACTGAAGGAATGTATAACTGAGGGAAGGATACAACTCAAGTAACATATAAGTGGAGTTCCACTGTACTAGGTTTCATGTTAGCTTTATGAAAACATTAATATTTCTTGTCAAAAAAAAAAAAAAAAAAAAAAAAAAAAAAGTTAAAGGAAGAACTATGATTACACATGGGTTACAAGTAACTAAAGGTAATATTTTGACTCTTACCTTATTTGTAGCTCTTATCCAGATTGTTTCACTATAGGAAGTTTGGAGAGTTATAATTTATACAGAAAAACTCTTGTCTACAAACACATCCAGTATTGCCACTAAAAAATATTTAAAATTCCCCTAACTATTCAAATACCCTGAAGTAGAGTACAAAATATTTTTCAAGCTCAAAAACTTCAAATTATCTTGTATTGTTTGCTCAATACAAATAATAAAAAATGTTTATGGGATGAACCAAAGTAGCACAGTTGATGGTATTATTTTGAATAAATAGTAGTACAATGAAAAATCAGTTTGGGAAGGCAGATCCTTAGAAAAAGAAAGATATGTGCACATTACATTCATAATATGTTTTTTTTTTTTTTTTTATCTTCAATGCACATAAATTTAGTATTCAAAAATAAAATTTTGCCATAAAATTGCAATGACAGAGTAAGTGTAATCATTTTATATTCCAAAATTTGTGTGCATTTATATGAAAATAGTTTAAATGAGCTTCATGTATAAAATCATTCTGTAAAAAATCATTTTTAATTTGTTATTCTAGTTTAAGCATATTTCTCTCATAAAACTTAGGCTTTTACATATGAATATATATAATATAATTAGAAATGTTTCATAAATTATTTTCTTAAATATTAATGCACATATTCTGCCCTGGTTTTATTAGCATTCTAATTTATTGTTGTCATAAATTATCTTCTAAAACCTGCAATAAAGTTTAGTTATTTGTTTTTCAATTTTTTATGTTGTATTTATGATTGTATATAGATTTATCTCTTAATCAGTGTTCTCCTGCCTCATATTGCTAAAAGATTTTATATTATAGGCATATACTGCATGTATGTATACTGGCAGTTTACATTACTTGAACAGAAAATTATTTCTTGGAATAAGATTGGAAAGCTTGAATCATTTTTAATGCTTTATTTCAGTTAATTTAAACTGCATCATTAATTATGCACATTGTGTGAACCTCTACTTGATTTACAAATTGGATTAATAAATTTGCATTATTTAATTTTTAATTGTGTTTATAAAATGTGTTTTATTTTCTTTTTGCATTTAAATAAATAATATTTTCCATGTCTCTTTGCTGATTTTTTAAACATATATACACATACAACATGTTTATTTGTATGTTTACCATCACGTCTTTTCTTTAGATTAATTTTAATTCAGTCATTGTAATTGGTAAATAAATCATATGAATCGCAATTTGTCAAATGGCCAAAAAATGTCTGGGCCTGGATTTAAACCAGGGATCTCTTGGCTGAAACTGCCAATGCTCTGCCAACTGAGCTATCCTGGATATAACTGGAGGACCTAATTCATTCAGCTTACCTTATTGATCATAGCATCCAGTCTCACAAAAAACTGATATATTTGTCATCTCAAGCTTGAGCTGGTTCATATATCAGACCAGATGTTATGATCAATAAGGTTAGCTCAATGAATAGTATACAGCATCCAGTCTCACAAGCAACTGATATGTGAATCACCTCAAGCTTGAGTGGATTCATATATCAGACCAGATATGATCAATAAGGTTAGCTCAATGAATTAGGTCATGCAGATTTGCCCAGAATAGCTAAGTTGGCAAAACATTGGGAGCTTCAGCCAAGAGATCCTTGGTTTGAACATGATCTAGGTTTTTCGCCCATATGGAAATGTGCAACTCACATCGTTTCTTACTACCATAAAAATAAAGTGTAAAAGGTATTTTTTCTAAATGTTGTTTCAATATTTATTTAATCCACAATCATTCAAGCATAGAAGGTACATCAATATTGATAAGAGGTAACTAGTTAATTAATTAATTAAATTTGTATGTTTCATTTTTTTAAATTACCTTTAATATTATAATCTATAATATATGTTAAGTAATTATTGTCAAAATGAAATTGATTTAAAATTTCTACAAATGTAAGTTAGGGGGAAATTTATACTTTGTGGAATCTATCCCAGTAAATTGCATTTTATGGGAGAAAGAAATGGACTTTACCACTACAATATAAAATTAGTTATGCCATTTTTCACCTTATACTTAAGTTTTTTAGCCACACTTGCAAGCCATACTTGAAGTTATCCACATTCTGATTCAAATATTAAAAACAAGTTTTTCATCAATCTTACAGCATTGTCCATAACCACGACTTTTTACCGGAACTTGTTAAGTAACACAATGTGTTAACCCTTTTACTATCACAGACATATATATATATATATGCTTTGCATAGTTGATATATTAACTTCCACTGGTGTACATGTTCTCACAAAATGCCTGTCACTGTAATTTTTTGATAGCCATAAACAGAGTTCTATAATATAGACGCACGCCGTGCGCAGAAAATTTTATGACCTTTGCAGAAAATTTTTGGAAAGAAACTATTTCTATTTTTGTAACTTTTTTTAGGTCCCAAAAAGTTAAAAATATTCCCCCAATTTTCAAATTTTCCAAAATTTAAGGCATTTGATGCTGAAAACTTTAAAAATTCATCAGTCCAAAATTTTAGACACCAAAAATGGCAAATTTTGACAAACGGTTGTCGTAAAAAATCAATTTATTCAATAAAACACAAATTTCCTCAAAGGATTATGAGAAAAATACGAATTTCGTCAAAAAGCCTCGAAAAAATCGCGAATTTAAACAAACAATCACGTAAAAAAAACGCATATTTCAACAAAGGACCACGTTAAATACACGTATTTCAACAAAGAACCGTGTAAAATACTTGTATTTCAAAAAAGGACCACGCGAATTTCGTCCAATAACCGCACAAAAAACTAGAATTTTGTCCGTGAATCGCGTAAAAAAACCAAAAATCCGTTCGTGAATCGCATAAAAAACAGGAAATTCAGCCGTGAATAGCGAAAAAATTGGGAAATCCGTCCGTAAATTGCGTAGAAGCGGGAAATCTCTCCGTGAATTGCGTAAAAAACGGTAATTGTTTGCGAATTGCATAAAAAACGGGAAATCCGTCCCTGAATTGCGCAAAAACGCGAATTTTGTTCATGACAAAATAATATGACACTTACATTTAATTAAACATTAAATTTGCGAAAGTTTTGACCCAATATTTACGTGCGCATAAAGCTTTTGATTTTATACAAGTCTGGCCATAAATCTATATATACTATTTAGAATGTGATACATTGACCTCAAAGGGTTATTTGCCACATATCTGCTTCTTTCTTCTAATGGGTAGGGGGTGAAATTTGAAAGCAGTTATATAGAGTTATGCGGCTACCAACTTCAACTATTACTATCATTGGAAGAAAAGCAGCATCGCTCTCATTACATCAACATATGAGAAAAAAAAATAAATTTTTACAAGCGTACTGTATTATACTGTATTAAAAAGGAGAAAAAACAGAAAAAAATGAGAAAGAAAGATAAATATTACCCCCATCTTTCAGTTAGTTCAATTTTTTTTTTCATTAGACTCGGGTCACTCCGGGCTGCTTGGAAAGAATAAAGTCTGGTTTCAAAACCTATGAAAAAAATTTGTCCGAGCTAGTTACAGACTTCTATCTAAACTCATACATAACTCGTTGAAAACTCGTGAATTAGAGGTCCACAATTTAAAACTTCAATGACTAATTTTGTATGTATTTTAGTTGGAGAAACTTTTATCTTTTTTATTTTTTCTTTTCAGTCATCAATGAAAGACTCGACGTTTGTATTATTATCTGAAGGTGCTAGCAAATAAACTTTGAAAAAAAGAGAGAAAAAGAAAAGAAAGAAAGGGCTCATTTTTATTAATTTTCTCTTTTGTGGCCCCCTGCTTGCATAATTTCACATTTTTTTATTTATTTTCCGAAATTTTGATAATATAACTGTTCAAATAATATCGTTTGATACAGAAGAATTGGAATAAATGAATTGTACAATTCCCAACAAGACGTTTTATGTCAAAGGATCTGTCCTAGTGTCAGTATCGATTACCTTAATTGGTCAGTGGATTAACTAACTCAGCAGAGTTTAATATAAATTATCGTAAAACTGTGGAAGTCGAGATTAGTTGGCCAAAGCGACAAGTTGAATAGGAAGAGCCCGATCGTCTTCGAAGAGTGAAGACAAAATGATCTGTTGGCTGATTTCGTAGTTAGATTCTTCTAGTTTAAGGATAATATAATGAAAGATCGTGGT
Organism: Maratus speculifer; assembly: GCA_964019185.1. Lineage (NCBI taxonomy): Eukaryota > Metazoa > Arthropoda > Arachnida > Araneae > Salticidae > Maratus > Maratus speculifer. The sequence goes on from CAXHSM010000008.1 coordinate 167,653, forward strand.
TTACAATATATTTAGAAGTTTTTTCTTTCGTTATATCAAATTTAATATGAAAAATAAAATGTCAAAGTGGGCGTTTTGAGCCTAATTTCTATGCGGAAGTAGAATAACCACTCAAACAGAAAGGAAAATCGTGTTTGTCACCTAATCAAAATTGCTTCTATCCCAATAGTTAATTTATTGATCACAAAATGAAAAATTCAAATCATTTCCTTAGTCAGGTCTTCCATTTTATCTTTCCTTTAAAAAATGAATTTGTTAATGTGTCAATATATTTTGTACTTGTTAAATAGAGTTATTGGGAAAAACAGCCTTAAGCAGATTTTTTTTATCTATTGTTAAGATCCCAATAAGCAATATAGCTTGTGATTTTTATCGAATACCGAATTATTTGCACTGGAAGTGCGGTGGTCAACTAATGTTTAATTTTAAAGATTAATGTTTTTCTTTTTCGAATGCAGACGGATGAAAATTTTTTTTGAGGTGCACTCAATGCTAAAAAGCAAAAGAAAACAGAATCTTCATTATGAAAATGGAACTATAAAATCATAACACAAGTAATTTTACATAAATTGTGCACTCTACAGCTTATTTTTAAAGGCACATAAAATACTAATTTAAAAGAAAGAACACTTTATTATTATTATTATTGTTATTATTCCCAGGCTTTGTAAATAATCTTTCTTAATTTTATAGAAAAAACATAAAATTATTGTTCTGCATTTTAGTAAAGCGGCCAATATATACACGTTGACACTACAGAATTTTCTCTTAAAAAAACAGAGAGAGAGAGAGAAAGAAAAAACAGAAAGAAAGAAAGGAAAGTGTTGAACATTATCGTAACACTTCTATCATAAAAACGGATAAATTTTTCACTTACAGTTCTAAATCTTTTTTATACTAAAATTAAATTTAATGGGTTAAAACTATTATTGCTGTAAAATAATCTCCTGATATAAAGTACATTAAATTAGCAAAAATAAATGCGCTTTATTTCGCCTACCAGATAGAATACAATGTTCGACAAATTTATTCTTTTCTTTATTTCATTTACAGAACTATTCCAAAAAATTTCACCCTAAGTATTTTTAAGATGTAAAATGCTAGAACTTCAAAATCACTCAAGATTCGAACTATTAGTTTCATTTCATATCAATTTTTACAAACTGAAGAAAATATAAATGTATAAATCTAATCTGAAGTGCTCTCTTTTACTTATTTAACACTTTCAAGCGTACATGAAAAGTGTTATGAATTTGGTTTGACTGTCTGTTTGCCTGTTCGTGCTCTAACTCGTTTAAATACACTCAGATTATCATGCAATTGATATGTGTTAATGTATTGACGAATGTTGAAAATGAAATCTGTAGTATTTAAATTCATTTACCAGGACAGTCTACGGGAACTATGTCCGTAAATCGCTTAAAAAACTGGAATTCCTTCCGTGTATCGCGTAAAAACAGGAATTCCGTCTGTTAATTGTGTAAAAAACGGGAATTCCGTTAGTGAATCGCGTAAAAAACTAAAAATCCGTTCGTGAATCGCGTAAAAAACAGGAAATTCATCCGTGAATAGCGAAAAAAATTGGGAAATCCGTCCGTAAATTGCGTAGAAACGGGAAATCTGTCCGTGAATTTCATAAAAGAAAGGGAAATCTGTCCGTGGATTGCGCCGAAAACGGGAGTTCTGACCGTGAATTGCGTAAAAAACGGTAATTCTATCCGTAAATTGCGCAAAAACAGGAATTCCGAGCGTGAATTGCGTAAAAACGACAATTCCGACCGTGAATCGCGTAAAAAACGGTAATTCTGTTTGCGAATTGTGTAAAAAACGGGAAATCCGTCCGTGAATTGCACAAAAACGGGAAATCCGTCCGTGAATTGCACAAAAACGGGAAATCCGTCCGTGAATTGCGCAAAAAACGCGAATTATGTTCATGTCAAAATAATATAACACTTAATTTTATTCAACATTATATTTGCAGAAAGTTTTGACCCAAGAGTGTGCTCATAAAGTTTTTGATTTTATACAAGTCTGGCCATAAATCTATATACAGGGTGTTTCGCTACCAGACCGACAAACTTTGAGGGGTGATAATAGACATGAAGACAAACATTATTAAATAGGAAACCATGGGGCGCAAACGTCTTCCTGAGGAGCTAGGGGCCATTAAAGTTTAAGGTCTAAAACTTTAAACGATTATAAAAAACGAAAAAAAGGGTGGAATCATTTGCGGTTTTCGCTAAAATCATTCTTTATATCACGATTTGTTTGTAAAAAAAATTAAAGGTTATGTTCAAAAATTGTCGGTAGAGGGCGCTTTAGACTTTAGAGTAACAAACAACTACTTTTTACCCATATTTTGTGCACGGTATTGAAGATATTCTAAAGTTTATACTTTAACTTGAATTTTAAGCCCAAAATCGGAAATATTGGGATCGGGTAACTAGCGAAAATTTAACTGTGAACAGAGGAGGTGATTTTGAACGCTCATAAACATTTGACAAACTAATCGATTTTGTTGCGGTTTGCGTGTAGGTCATTCCCTTGGTAATTATTTTATTCGAAATTACGTACAGCATTGGTGTCCCCATTTTTTGATAGAGGGCGCTTTCGACACATCTCCGAAATTTCAATGGCATTACTCCTGTATGTTTTACTACCAGACCAAGATACTTCCAGGAAGTGTTAGGGATACAAAGATGACTCGGAATGATATTATAATGTAACTTCGAAAATGCCTTTTTTACGAGTTAGGGTTAAAAGAAGCAGAGAAAAAAGCAACTTGATAATTCTACAACACGTTCTGTCGGAACTTCTTGTAAAAGCACATATTCCTCTTTCGTTGCGCCACTCTATAGCATGATGGGGCTCTTCCACATTTTACCAATGATGTTCGCAGACACTTCAACGTAACATATGGACAGCGGTGGATAGGTAGTGGTGGCCCGGTTCGTTGGCCTGCCAGATCGTCGCACCTACTTCATTATATCAATTACTTTTTGTTACCTACCTTTATTAGTGTATAATTGTTCTGTATTTTTTAAAATAAACATTGCTGGGTGGGGCTAGTTGAGCTCAAACCAATTGGTAGCCCCTCCCCTCTACCTGGCTCTATCTGAATCTGAATCTGTATGGACTTCTTCTGCTGGGGTCAAATGAAAAGTTGAATGTATGAGACTCCCGTACCGTCAGTGGAAGGCCTCTAAACTTGAATTTTTGTAGCTGCCAGAAAGCTATCCGACATGCCAGGAATCTTTCAAAGCGTGAGGAATTGCATGCATCGCTGCTGTCAAGCATGCCCGACAACTTCTGGTCTTAATTTCGGACACCTTTTGAAGTAAAACCCTTAACTAAATATTTTTATGCCACTTTAACGTGTTGCTGTTTCACTACCTGTTTCTGTTGCTTTTTTTCTCTGCTTCTTTTAACCACAACTCGCTAAAAAGGTCCTATGTGATTCCGAGTAGCTTTTCATCTCTAACACTTCCTGTAAGTATGTTGGTCTGGTAGTAAAACACCCAGGAGTAATGCCATTGAAATGTCGGAGGTGTCTCGAAAGCGCCCTCTATCAAAAATGGAGACACAGGAGCTGTAAGTCACTTTGAATAAAATAATTACCAAGGGAATTACCTACACGCAAACCGCAACAAAATCGATCAGTTTGTATAATGTTTATGAGAGTTTAAAATTCCCCCTTCTGTTCACAGTTCAATTTTCGCTACTTACCCGATCCCAATGTTTCCGATTTCAGGATTAAAATTTAAGTTAAAGTCTAAACTTTAAAATAATTTCAATCCCCTGCACAAAATAACGGTAAAAAGTTTTTGTTCGTAACTCTAAAGCGCCCTCTATCGAGAATTTTTGAACGTATCCTTTAAAAAAATTTTATAAACAAATCGTGAAATAAACAATGATTTTAGCGAAAACCGCAAACAAATCCTTCCTTTTTTTATAATCGTTTGAAGTTTTGGAGCTTAAACTTTAACCCATTCGTGCCCAGTATCTTTTGCGTAAATTTTATTTGGTTGGCACCACTATTTTTAGAAGATTTAAGTTTAGTTCATTAATCACGAAAATGCATCATTTAAATAAAGTAATTATTGCTTTTCTTTTTTATCGGTGTCAAAAACAGTGCTCAATGCACCTTTTGAAGCGTCCCTAAAAAGGGACGCTAGGCACTAATGGCAGGGGCGTAGCTTGAAATTTGTATTGGTGAGTGGAGAACCAAAATTTGGCGCCTTTTAATGTTTTGCGGCCCTTGAATTATTTGCACATTTTTTAGGAGAGAGGGGGAGGTTAGTTATGATACTTTTTATCTTTAGTTATTTATTCATGGCAATGGCATCTATTTAGGTGATATAAGTGATGCAGCCATGGTTAAATTTCCATTTTAAGCGTGCATGCACAAGTGCTGATAAAATATCTCTACCAGCTCTTATTTTTCCAAGGTCTAAAAAGGGAATGCAGAATGTTTGAGGAGAATCCGAATCCTGGATCCTTCAGTTCATTTTCCTTACTTGATAAGAACAATTGTATTTGGAAGAAAAATAAAAATACAGAACGCAAAGTTAATTACAATAGAGTAATAGTGGTTTCAAAGCGGTTTCAAAAGGTTCAAAAGTGGTTTCCCGCCCGAAACTTGCAGGTCAATATAATTGAATTTAGCCTTCAATTTTTTTTGGTGAGATCCCCCGAGATCGGGCCCACTACTATCACTCCCACCAATATAAAAAAAAAAAAAAAAAAAAAATGTTAAATCTTTCGATGAACAATCGACCCCTTTTCAAAGAAGTAACGGTGGTCTATACCAAATATACTGAATATTCCAATTCCAGTAAAATGGAATAACATATTTTCCCTTTTATTATCTTAGTTCCCCAGTAAATACATATAAGTAAAAAATAATCTGTATCGTATTGCAATTATAACACAAAACTTTAAAGTAGTTATTTTTTTTTCTAATGTGCATTTTTAAAATCGGTCGCACGATTATTCTATTAATTATACAGTACATTAATGAATACTTTTTTCCCTGTCACTTTTTAACGTTAAAAGACAGTCGTTCAAAATAAATTTAATTTTCTCTTTTGACAATGGCTACTTTAAAAGAAAAAATTAACTATTTCCAAATCCTTTTATCCAATCACTAGAATAAAAATTTATTTAACCCCTTAAGCAACATGTTCAATTTAGCAATAGTATGCTAAATACCGGATATCATTAAATTTCGTCAAAAGTAATTTATCACAATAGCAATTAGCGACGCAAAAAACTCAGATGCATAGAACATTTCAATCTTGATTTAAAATAAAGACATATACATATATTTTGGAATTTCAGATAGAAAAGTTCACTTTGCACGTCGGTACATCGTGATGTTTATAGAGTCAATTGAAAACTGTTATTTTTCAGATAAATCAAATTTAAACTGTAATGTCCACCGTATGGCAGAAAAAAGACAAATCAGAAGCGTGACAATAACTTGAAATGTACATGTACAATTGATAAAATATAACAAAATTATATTTAAGAATTATATTATAAAACAAAAATAGAGCCAAAGAAAAAAAAAATATATTGCTCAATTGAAAACATTTTTGAACAAAATTGTCTTTACCATTTGATCAGTAACCCTTCCAACAATGCAATCAGTGCCAATTGACCAGTAACAATGCAATTTTAATTATAGTGTTGAAGTTTTAAATACAGTGTTTTATACAATAAAATCTGTGAAAATGCAATATGTGGATACCAAAAACCCAAATTAAAAAAATAATCATGTAAAACTGAATAGTTGTTTGATTCCATTCGATAGCATCCTACTATGTTTGATTGCTTTTTCGAAAAACATTTGTAAGGGTGTATTCCGATCCAAACTGCTTATTTTCGCATTTAATTTTGAATTCATTTTTGCTCTCAAATGCATCAGACTGACAGATTCTCTTATTCAGAAACTATACAAGGTGCCGTAAAGCTCGATATTTTGATAAAGGCAGAAAATAGTGTGAAAAATGCTGTCAAATTGGCGTTGTGAACCGAATTTTCCGAAGGGGAAAAATCTGGAGACGAAAAAAGGACCATGCTGAAGCAATAATTGTTTATCAAATTATAACAAATGGAGCGAAAAATAAGATCATCCGGCACCTTGTACATCTCTTCGAAAATTACTCCAGCAAGTTTAATGTTTCTATTTTAAAAAATGTGTCTGAAATTCTATCAGAAAATTTCGAGGTGTTGAAGGTGGAAAAGCATGTTTTCGAGTACACCCTTAAACATATATTTCTTTTAATTTTGGGGAAAGCTTCATTCCTGCCCAGTCCTGGGTTAAAACTAGGTCGATTATTAATAATTTAAAAGTTTCAGAAATCACCATTAATCAAAAAATAGCTATCTGTTTAGGAAATAATTAATAATAATCATTAAAACTTAAATTTACCGGAAAACTGAGAATGCTATTCGATTTTTTTCCAATAATAAAAGCAATGATAATAAATGAACTCACAATTGAGTCAGAAATATAAATATTGTACTTTAAGGGTGTATTTCGATTCCAAGTTCCTTATTTTCCGATTTATTTTTTAATTCATTTTTGCACTCAAATGCATCGAACTTTCAAAATTTCTTATTTGGAAAGTACACAAGGTGCCGTGATTGTCGATTCTTTGATAAATGCAGAAAATATTGCAAAAAAGCAATCAAAAACGGCATTTCGAACTGATTTTTCCCAAGCGGGAGATCTGGGAACGAAAAAAAGGGTCATACTGATAAGGTAATTGTTTATAACTCAAATTCTAATGAATTGAGCGTAAAAAGACATCACACGGCACCTCATACGTCTTTTCAAGAATCCCCTCAGCAAGTTTCATGTTTCTACTTTTAAAAATGTGTCTGAAATTGTATCGGAAAATTTCGAGCTGTTGAAGGTGGAAAAGCGTTTTTTCGAATATATCCTTAAGAACATGCTTAACTAAAGGAAAAAATATAAATTTTTACCTTCGACTGCATCATTGTTTTTCATCCACTTTTTCATAAATTTGCATCATTTCTCCGCTTCATAACTTCTTTTTCTGTTTTGTTCTCTTGTAGTAAGATCCTGGTTTTTTATTTTTATGTTTTATTTCATTCATCACTTATGCCTGAATTTCTTCTCTCTGGACGACTACGAAAGACAGCTTTTTATTTTTACTTTAAAAATTGAACGAAAGAAATCGCTAGTTTTGAAAAGTCGCGTTATATAGTGTCAGTATAATCTGACAACACTAGATACTGGACAACAAAGATGCATGCATGTAGATGACGCGCGGAAATTTTCTAACCACACACAAGGAAGGACATAAGAGGGGAGTTAAAATAATTAAGGGTGTATTCGAAAAAATGCTTTTCCACTTTCAACAGCTCGAAATTTTCCGATACAATTTCAAACACATTTTTAAAAGTAGAAACATGAAACTTCCTGAGGAGATTTTTGAAGAGACATATAAGGTGCCGTGTGATGTCTTTTTAAGCTCAATTCTTTAGAATTTGATATATAAACAATTACCTTAACAGTATGACCCTTTTTTTCGTTGACATTTCCCGCTTCGGAAAAATCTGTTCAAAATGCCGTTTTTGATTGCTTTTTTTTTAATATTTTCTGCATTTGTCGAAGAATCGACTATCACGGCACCTTGAGTACTTTCTAAATAATACAATTTGCCAGTTTGATGCAAGTGAGAGCAAAAATGAATTTAAAAATAAATCGGAAAATAGGGTAACATCCCCAGTAATTGGCACATTAAGAATTTGTCGTTAAACTTACTATTTTCATTACAAAGAAATAAGCTATTTACTTGGAAATATTTTTAAATCAAAGAATGCATATCTGTGCATCTATTTTGCCCACTAAAAGCAAAAAAAAATGAAAAAGTATTTTTATAAAAATATATTTATAAAAAGTTGCTGAAATCACCAGTAATTGGCACATAGAGCACCAATGTATGACACCTTGTGATCCAGTAATTGGCATATGTTTATATTAAAAAAAAACTTTACATTTTGCATTGGGTTTAATCGCTTTAAATTAATTTACTGTAGATGAAGATGCCATATTTCAGGTTTTTGAGAGTAAGAAATTAGCATATTAATCTGAAATGTGAACACTTTAAAACAATACAATGTACTTACATTAATACCCCAGTAATTGTCATGCTGTCCCCAGTAATTGTCATATGAAGCTTTAATGGATTCTAATTACCGATAAAATTTATATTTTCAAATAAAAACAAATGATAAACAAAATTAGTCTATAATTTTAAAAATACTTCCAAAATAAATGGTTTAATCTCAAATTCCTTGCGAATTCCTTGTAATTGGAATAGGTGCCAATTACTCGGAACTAGCAAAATTGAAGCACCATTAATTGGCAACTACCATTAATTCAGAAATCCAAATATTTGTGTCCAAAATACTTTTACACAATTAAAGTAACCCATTTAACTAAACAAAACTGTTGTCAATTAAAATTTAAAATGTATTATAAATCAGATAATAATGAATTGTAAAGCATGCCTTCCTTAAGCCAAAGAACAAGAATTTGCAACAAAATGGCTAATTTGATACTAGCCAGATTTGTTTCTCTTTCCACAGCTCTATTGTCATCTTGTAAAATAAATCAAAGTTATAATCTTTAACGTAAATGAGCATATAACTGATATATGGTCTTGAATTTTTAAAAGACTGGATATAAATCTTTTTTTAGGACATGTTTGTAAAATGTGCCAATCACTGGTGCATGCCAATTACTGGGGGTGTTACCCTAAGCAGTTTCAATCGGAATACACCCTTAAGGTCAGATATCCCTGTCGAGGACCACCAACCCTGGATTGGAATAAAGAGAGAGCTTTTCTCCGAAAGATCAAATTACATGTAGTGATCGAACAATGTCCATTTCCAGAATGTAGTCTTTCTTTCTTTCTAACCGATGACCAGGCCCCTAACTGCCGAGTTATCTCAACTCAACGGGTTAGATACCTGGTATCGAGGCGAACAACCGCCTAATTGCCACGTAGATGCAATAAACTTTGCTTCGCATGATATCATTTCTGCAATACTTGCTTGTCGCTGAGCATACTTTGTTTCGCCTGTTAATTAATGGTACATCGTGTTGTTTGAACTGCATATTAGGGTGGTGCGAAAAAACAAAAGTTTTTATTTCCGAATCGCTATAGTGCGGAAAAGTTGCGATTGGTAAATACAAGAAAAACAAAAAAAGAATTTTTCAAATCGGACTATATCTTCCGATCGCGCAAACCACCTAAAAATTCAAAAAAATTGAAAATTTCCGATTTTTTCAGAATTTTTAAAAAAATATTACATATACATATATTTTATCACTATAGTGAAAAATATATTCATATTGTACTGTTTAATAATAATAATAAAAAATAAATTGAGTTTAAAGAATATCTTCTGATCGCGCAAGCTCATTAAAAATCGGAGAAAAATTCAATTTCCAGTGATTTTGATGTATTAACAAAATAATTAAATAAATTCAGTTTGCAGTCTCATGTTAAATTTTAAATGTAAATTAATACTATTGAGCACATTAGGCCAATTTTGAACAACAGAGATGTTACCACGACGAGATCGCTGCAGGGCGAAAAGGTTTAGTAGTTTGCGCAACTCCTGTTAGCCACGTTGCGAAACAGCGCTGAAATCGCCATACGTGTATACATAATACTTATCTCTCCCCAACCTCGTCCACTTGCACGGTGTGCCATTTCGTATCAGAGAGCCCGTGAACGAATTTCGTTTGTTAATTAGGTGTATTATGTTATTTTAAATACATTAACAAGTGACATGGATACGGATAAGCATGTGTCGTTGACCAAGAAAATTACTAGACAATCTTTTCATTGTCCTATATTCTGTCATCCTAGATATTTTCTGCCAAATATTCTTCCAACACATGAAGATATTCTCCGATGCTGCTTTGAGGAGAGGTTTCTATTAGCAAGTAAATTCGACAACATTAAAGTGAGTTTCTCATCTGTCAGCAATACAGTGGCACAAAAAATAAAATATATCTATTAGAAGGCGTCAGTCTCAAAAGTTTCTGAGTATAGAATCATTTAGATAATGTCTACTACGATAAATATTATAAATTAACGACATAGAAAAGCCAGATTTTATATAAAAGGTTGATGAATTTAAAAAACAAGGAGCTCAACTGTGTGATATTACAGCTTGCAAATACGTAATGAATTAAAATAGCATCTGTAAAATGTCTCCAGATCTGAGGGAGTGTGCGATTGAGACTAATTGTACGTCTGAAAAACACCACAAAATTCCAGTCATTGAGCATAGATTTATCTACCTCCAAAGAAAGTACGGAATGGGAAAAATTGGTACTATAAATCAAAAGGAGGAAAAAAAACTGAATACAAGATTTAGACGACGAAACTATATATTGAAAAGGTAACCTTCCAAATCTGTTCTAGCGGAAATAAAAGATCTTGAGCATTTAGATGAAATACAAAAGAGTTTTAATGCTAATGTAGGTATACGTAAAATGTCATTACCATAACCGATACAGCCTATCATATTAAAGAAGAAATTACCATGGCAAATAAATGTGGAGTTACAATCTGCATCGTTACATTGCGATTGCAATGGTGTATCTGACCATGCAGGTGCTGCTATAGCGTTGAGTACGCTAGAAGATATTGCTTTAATAAATAAAACAGATGCTTCTCAAGTTATTGATTTATACAAAATTAGAATAGAAATCAGCCGCACTAGAAAAAATTTACGTCTAACAAGGGGACCACCAGACATGGTGCTCACAGATTTTGATGATTTCAAAGTATGTTGTAGGGGTCATACCACTAATTATTCTGGTAAAAGAGTTCCTTCAAATGGACCTTGGTTTTTGAGAAATTGGGGGTCAAAGTTCAACGTATGTTTCAAATACCTAATTGTACAACATCTGGATGTCGATTCGTGGCGTCGTGCCAAAGCATGTGTTTATGAATCGAAAGGTTGTTGGTTCGAATCCCTCCTCGGCTTCGTTTTTTCTTTTTTACTTATATTTATATTTTTTACACGTTACAAATTTTAAGTATTTTTATTTCTAGAGCAATTGCTACAACTTTTATATTTTCTTAATATAAAAGTTTTCTTAATATGCATTTACATTTTTGAATTTTTTCATGAAAATTTATTTTTTACTGCAATTTTTAAACTAATATTTCTTTTGATAGCAAAAGTAATTTAAGCCTAGAACTATTTTTTTCTTAAATATCATCTATATTTTTTACTTTATGCCTTTAAAATTATTCTTATAAATGCATAAAGTGATTTAGAAATGTTATTAATCAATTTACGATAATTTTTAAGACTTGACAAACACAGAAATGTCATCATGAGGAAGCAATTAGCAGTCGCGTACGGAAATTTAGTATAAATGCCGAACTTCATAGAATGTTTGACATTTTTCATTTCATAGATTTTTCAAAACATTTTTCAATCTCATAGTTGTCAAATAAGTACACTTGCAAATTTCTCGAGATTAAAATTGCTTTCACAAATGTGTCACATGTTACCTAATTTTGATTTCAGTAGACCTTTTTCAGAATCAGAAAGATTTGCATTATTGAACAAGGGAGGGGGATAAGGATTTAAGGTATGTTTATTTTTTAAAGTAATTTTTAGAATATTTCTGCTGTACAGCACGTGTGTGTGTGTGTGTGGGGGGGGGGGTGTCATGAATCCGTGTCCTCACCTTTAAAAACGCTATTGAACTACGCATATGAAAATATGAGCTTCACTCTACATTTTCTTGAGCGCCCCCCCCCCTCCTCCCATTACTCATTTTTAATTATAGCCCTGTGTACAATTATGTATTGCATTTTAATCAGGGCGTAGCTAAGGAGGTGTTACGGGCGCCTCAGCCCCCCTAAAACATTTTAACCCTCCCCCCCGAAAAGATTCCAAGGTCACTAAATGAATTTATGTTCCAAAAACCCAAATGAAATTCTAATTTAGTTTTGAGGACCTTTCATCGTTTTGAAAAAATATTAAATTGTAACTAAAACAGGTGTTTCAACACTTGCTCATTTTACTTGCACAAATAAAGCCAACATTATGTTTAATACTGCACTAGTTATGCGCTCGAATTTTCCATTATCCTATTCTTTTCTTAGCATAAAATGAAGTTATTACAACAGTTTAATCAGAAACATAGTAACTAAACTACAGTGTAAATATGCAGAAATTTATTTATCTGCGTCACAGAGAGAGAGAAAAAAATATATATGAGTCATACCACTACATTTTCTTGACCCCCCGCCCCCCCCCCACACACACACCCTAATTATTGACTTCTCGTTAAGGCCCTGGTTTTAATATTCTATTTGCATTTTTAAAATAAAAATTCAAAATTTCAATAAATGTAACTTTTACTGATAGATGGCAGCACTAACTAATACGAATTCTAGTGAAAAACACCACAATCACTGGCGATAAATTGATAAATAAACTAAAAAACTTTGTAAAATCACCATAAAATGAAAAATAAAGCAGGATGCGTTTCGAGCTACAACAATAACAGCATGGTGATTTTACAAAGTTTTTTAGTTTATTAATACGAATTCTTCCAAAGATTATTCTACAGTCTATACGATGTATGCCATATGCTCGATGACTGCGAATACCCATTTTCTGAACAGTAACGACTAGCGAAACGAATACTTTTTAACGGATAGAGAATTCTAAATCAACGTTACCATACGGATATTCATTTTGCCGTTATTTTCACAGCACTACATTACATTATCTAAAAATACATGCACAGTATTGTGCAATACACATTTGAAAAAAAAAGTGATGGATTAATCTAAAAATATTATTATTTAAAATTGTGGAGATTTTAAAATATTAAAATTTTCTTATTCTTTTTCAAAATTTTAATTAAATACGCATTTTTATTTAATTATTTGTTGCAAAATGTACTTTTAGTTGAATCCTGAACTGCAGTCAATTCACCAATTGAGCCATATTTTTTGAAATAATAGTAATAATAAAATATTGAAAAAGTAAACTGTCCTCTTCAGAAAATATCAAAAAGTTCAAAGCTGTAGAATTCCCAATTCTGCTTAAAATTTGTAACATGTAAAAAATATAAATACAAGTAAAAAAGAAAATAGAAGCCGAGGATGGATTCGAACTCACAACCTTTCGACCCACAGACATCTTCTTTGGCACAACGCCACGAATCGTTATACAGCGTTGGTACTAAAAAGTATTTAAAATATACGCTGAACTTTGACCCCCAATTTCTCAAAAACCAAGGTCCATTTGAAGGAACCCTTTTACCAGAATAATTAGTGGTATGACCCCTACAACATACTTTGAAAACATCAAAATCTGTGAGCACCATGTCTGGTGGTCCCCTTGTAAGTCAAATGGATTCAAAAGGACCACATGACATATATTTTGATGGAAGAAAGGGCGATACTTTATTTATCCTCCTCAGTTCTGAGACAAATATCACGAGGGACAACACATAACCTGTTTAAGATTATTATAAAACATCTTCAAACATGTATCATTCTACATATCAATATGTATTATATGGACGCATTTATTGAAAAAGTCTAGAAGTGTTTTTAAGAATTCTAGAAGCATTTAAATTCATTTAAAGGGTGTTCTTTAGTGTCTTAGGTATACAAGATTAGTTATACAGTTTTTAGGTATACAGGCGCTATATTCGTGTGTTGGTAAAATATTTGGCAGAAAACCTCTTGAATGACAGAATATAGGACAATGAAAAGATTGTCTAGTAATTTTCTTAGTCAACGACACATGCATATGCATATCCGTATCCATGTCACTTGTTAATGTAATTAAAATAACACAAAACACCCAATTAACAAACGAAATTCGTTCACGGGCTCACTGATACAAAATGGTGCACTGTGCAAGTGGACGAGGTTGGGGAACGATGGGCATGTACACGCATGGAACAAAGAATATAAACGGGAAGGAAAACCTATCAACGGAGGTTGATACCCATCGTTCCCCAACCTCATCCACTTGCACAGTGCGCCATTTCATATGAGTGAGCCCGTGAACGAATTTTGTTTGTTAATTGGGTGTTTTGTGTTATTTTAATTACATTAACAAGTGACATGGATACGGATATGCATGTGTCGTTGACTAAGAAAATTTGATCATATTTATTGAAAAATAGACAATCATTTCATCGTCCTATATTCGGTCATTCAAGAGGTTTTCTGCCAAATATTCTACCAACACACGAATATAGCGCCTGTATACCTAAGAACTGTATAACTAATCTTGTATACCTAAGACACTAAAGAACATCCTTTAAATGAATTTAAAGGCTTCTAGAATTGTTAAAAACACTTCTAGACTTTTTAAATAAATGCGTCCATTTCTTCAATGTGTACACGTTGACGACTTCAGCGCTGTTTCGCAACGTGGCTAACAGGAGTTGCGCAAACTACTAAACCTTTTCGCCCTGCAGCTGCAGCGATCTCGTCACGGTAAGATCTCGGTTGTACAAAAATGGCATAATGTGCTCAATAGTATTAATTTACATTTAAATTTTAACATGAGAACGCAAACTGAACTTATTTAATTATTTTCTTATTACATAAAAATCACTGAAAATTGAATTTTCCCCGATTTTTAATCAGCTTGCGCGATCGGAAGATATTCTCTAAACGTAATTTATTTTTATATTATTATTAAACAGTACAATATGCAAATATTTTTTACTATAGTGATAAAATATATGTATATGTAATATTTTTTAAAAAATTCTTAAAAAATCGGAAATTTTCAATTTTTTTGAATTTTTAGGTGGTTTGCGCGATCGGAAGATATAGTCCGATTTGAAAAGTTCTTTTTTTGTTTTTCTTGTATTTACCAATCGCAACTTTTCCGCACTATAGCGATTCGAAAATAAAAACTTTTGTTTTTTCGCACCACCCTACTGCATATGGCTTCGCAAGATAGTCTCGTAATTTAGACCCTTGATCAGATGACGAGACCTTCACCTGGCAAGGCATCTCCAGAGGTATAATTCACAGGTAACTTGGAGGACTTTGCACCCACGACGGATTTTACATGCACCAGGCGCCATTAGCGTACATGATCCAGAATGTATTCTTGTTTTCGCACTGGAGATAGCGCCTGGGAGTAATCTTAAAATGTCTCAAATGTAATAGATCTCTTATATTTTTTTGAAATGATAATTTATTTTCTTATAAATTTACAATAATATTAATTCCAAATCACGTTACAATTATTTCATTACTTTTTCTTTTTTTTTTTGTGTAAAAAATAATCTAAGAATGGCACATTAATAATAAAAATTTTAGTTGCCTAACGGCGTCTTTAACCCTTCCATGGCGCCCTTTTTGAAACCCTCTTTTTTTTAGGTGCCTGACTGCGCCTCTAAACCTTCTGTGGCGCCCTACTACTAAAACATATTATAGACCCATTCAAACGCACTACAGTCGTTTCCACACTCATTTTCCTTTTCTATCTATTTCTAAGGGTGACCAATATCTACTATAAGAAGGAAATAATTGTACATCTATCCTGGAATTCCTTAGAAGTCTGTTTTTGAATTTTTTGTATTTCGGATGCATAAATTTTCTTCGGGATAGGAGTGGGGGAATAGAGGTAGTAACAAGTCTAAAATTAAGTGCCTTTTTCATGTTTCGTAAGTGAATAATAACTTACTTTGTAATTTTACATTTAAAATTAAGATATTTTATAATTACTTGTTTCTACTAACAAAGCCTTTTTTCCGGGCGCCTGACGGCGCCCTTAAACCTTCTTTGGCGCCCTACTACATGAACATATTGGGAGGGGAGGCTCCCCCCTCCCCCCCCCTAAAGCTACGTCCCTGACTAATGGGTTAATGGCCCCTAGCTCCTACGGAAGACGTTTGCGCCCCATGGTTTCCCATTTAATAATGTTTGTTTTCATGTCTACTATCACTCCTCAAAGTTTGTCGGTCTGGTAGCGAAACACCCTGTATATTATTTAGAATGTGATACATTGACCTCAAAGGGTTATTTGCATATACCTGTTCCTTTCTTCTAATGAGTAGGGGGTGAAATTTGAAAGCAGTTATTTATATGAGAATGTGTTTGAATAGATTGTGTGTTTTTAGGTGCGTTCGTAATTATATAAATAATAGCACTTACAGTCGTTCAATTGTTTGTCTGGATAGATGTTGGACTATCCAGACTGTTAATCTGGATAGTCCAACTGAATATAACAGAGCAAAAACTGCCCAACCAAATAATTTAAATATACAATTATTGCAAAAATTTTTTGAGTCATTTCAAATTTTATGAAAATCAGATGTATAGTTTAATTACAGGGACAGTCAAAAGTTTTCCATTACGTTACAGCCAATGGGAAAAAATGTTTAAGTGCCTTTCAATGATGCTACAACCTTTCAAGCAGAATGAAATTGATATGCATTTACTAAAGTGTATTAAATTGTACACTCTGTTACAATATGCGGGGCAAAAAATGCTTATTATTTATTTACAAGGCCACACTAAAGAATTCAATTATATAATAGTATAGGGTGAAACTTTGTTTTCAGCATATTTTAATCATGTTAAATTATTTCACATATCAAATTGATGTACATTGCTGAGGTTTACTCTGAGTTACATCCTGTATCATAGAAAGTGCATAGTATGTATACAAATGCTGTCGATCAGATCAGTGGCGCAGCCAGAATTCGGTTCTAGGGAGGGTTTTGAGCTTCTGATAAAGGTGTTTGCCGGTTAATAGAATCAGTACTAATTAGAAAATTCACTGTATAATACAGTGGTCTACAAAAGCTAAGGTACAACCGGGTTTTTCGTTTAATTTTCAAATGAATGAATATCGAAACAAGAAATTTGGAGAAAATGTGCACTAAACTGTTATTTATTAAATGTGACTTAGAAATTTACTTAAATTAAACGTATAAATGAAATTACAACAAAAAAGCACTCATGGTGGAAAATTCCATTCTTGGAGAAATCAGTACATCGCAGTATTATGTAGTAAAATGAGACAGAAACATTAAAAAACTGATTCTAATATGGAATATGTCCACTCCAGACTTGAATGCATTGGCGGCATCGACTTTCCATGCTTTCAATTAAATTGCTGGACACCGAAATTGGTAGAGCTGATCAGACATGGAGTAAGCCTTGTTTCAGCTCATTTAATGACCTTGGGGGAGGACTTAAAGCCACAACCTCTCTTCCAAGATAGTCCCAAAGATGTTCTATTGGATTCAAGTCTGGAGAGTGAGCTGGCCATTCCATTCTCTCCAAACCGTGATCCTCAAGATAATCGTCAACAACCACAGTTCAGTGTGCTCTCGCATTATCATCCATTAGAATGAAACTATTGCCAATTGCACCGGTATATGGGCGCACATATGAGTCAAGGATCTCATATCCCTATATCTCGCACGTGTCAGAGTTCCTCCATGGAACTCACGCAGGTCAGTGTGGCCTCCGAGTGAGATCCATGCCCAAACAATGATTCCACCGTTTCTGTACCTGTGTGTTTCGACAGTGTTTGATTGATGGTATTAAGTTTATTGTTCTCTCCAGAACAAAAGACGTCCTGAATCACTCTCCAGTGTGAATCTGGACTCGTTAGTGAAAAGCACAGAAGCCCACTGTTGTCTGGTCTAGGAAACATGTTCTCTTACCATACATAAGTGGGCTCTTCTCTGTCGTCTGTTGAGTTTGACTGCATTGCGAAGATGTCTTCGCACCGTAGTAGCGGAGATTCTTCTCTCTGATGCTGCATAGTGGTCTACAGTGAGTTTCGGCACAGTGATTCCATTTAATGGAATCACTTTGTTAAATGAAATCTGATTCAATAAAGCGGCAGATTCAGAAATACGACTAAACGTTTAAATATTAAGTTTGGTTTTGATTCATATAAGCGGCAATTATAGCCCTCTCTCTTTGCTCTGGGAGGGGTTTTAACCCCCCCCCCCTCCTCCTTGGCTGTGCCACTGGTAGAGATAATTTCAATCTAAGTTCAAACGCATGCGCAGTTTGTTATTTTGGATATATCTGTTACGGGCCCGTAACCAGACGGTGGGCAGGTGGGTCTGAGTCCCCCCCTATCGTCCTCTAGAGCCCCCTCTAACGATTCCTTTACTTTCTATTTTTTTTAACGAAATGTATAATTTAACTTTCCTCATAAAAAAAGCAAGAAATTTTTTTAGATTTTTTTTAATGGAAATAAATGAGAATACGGAACCCTATTAGATTAGTTGTTTTCTGTTATCTTGCTAGCGGTATAATGCGATTCTCGAAACGCACGCTAGAAACATTTCTTTCTCCTGAAAAAAATTTAGTCCAGATGCACAACTGGTCACCACATGTGTCAGTACATCATTGTATTTTCAAAGCAACGATCCTACACAGGGTGAAAGGAAATGGACACATGTTGTTAAAGTTGACCGATAATTAATCAAGCAATGTTCAAAGTCTTGACTGAAACACTGTCATTAAAAACCTAAATTGTTTCATTAATTGTTTCTAAATTTTAATGGTTTGCCTGTTGACAATACGCACTTATCAGTAAATTTAGTTAACGATGAAATATCACCTGGAAACTAGAATGTTTGAAAATTAGAAAGCTAAAAAATGTCAATTTATACACGTGGAATAAAAAAAAATTGTTTGAAAGCCAGTAATTGTTTCATGTTATGGAGGTTGGCAGGGATATATATATATATTAGGAAAGTAGAAAAAGGTTTTTTTTGTTTGTTTGCTTGTTTGGTTTTTAAACTTTCGTCTAATTTTTTTATATTCAATTAAAAGTTTTTTTTTTCAATTTATTGTCATATAACTTTATAAATATTAAGCAAAAAAGCATCAGTTAAGTTTATTATAAGATTACAAGAGGAGTATCTTCAATTATTTGTTTTATGGTACATTTAATTTATTTTCAAGTGTAAATCTGCTACATTTTAACACTTTTGCAAAATAATTTTTATTTATGAAGGCTTAAAATTAGCAGATTTGGTTATTTAGTCTCAAAGAATAAAACTGTAACTGTGACTGTGTAATTAGCCACTTTTTAACGTATTCATGAAATAATTTCATTTATAAAGATATTTGCAGGTATTTAGACTATAAAAAATTAAACAGCATTTTATATTTTTCTGTAACAGAAAAATAATCTGTCAAAAAATGATGGCCGATTTGACGTCGGTTGATTTTCATGGCATTTAATGACAAAATACTAGTCGTCGAGTGGTAAATGACTATAACTCATGATGTATGGCATTTATAAGAAAACGGAAAACAGTATTCAATTCTTAGGTGTCTGGAATGCGAGAAGATGAAAATTTTAAACAAATGGAAAGAAAATCATTTCTTGAATGCATCATAAATATTCTCGTTATTGAGTGAAAAAAAAAATACTTTTTAAGATCAATTGAAACGGGTAAACAACTACTAATAAATAATCACCTTACATTTAATGAAAGTTGTTTACATCTTTCGAAAATGGATGTTTCTGTCAGTGTGCTTTATTTTGTTTTGTTATTAAATGACATTGGACAAATTTTAGAAAAAAACGTGTAAAGCATATGCATTAAAAAACAGCATGTAAGAATATAAAATTAAAATCACAATCACATAAAATAAAAAAAAAATAATAAAAAATAAATAAAAAACAATTTTTTGGAGACGAGCGACCCATGTACTTGCCATCAAAAATGGCTCAGAATCCTTGTTTAGATCCATCAGTAAAATTTTACTGTAAAATTTTACTTCTTAAATCAGATAATTTTCTCGAATTAATAATGCACAAATTTGTTTTTTAAAACCTGTGATAAAACATTACAAATTTCTTAAAAGGCTACTGTCTCTAAGGGGCAAAGTCCAGATATGTTTCAAAAATATGAAATCAATATATATTTGAAAAAATGATTCATATTTGAAATTATATAATTATACACAGAATTCTAAAATTAATTGTTGTGAATTGTTAAGCAGTTAGTTTTATGAATCCTATTTTTAATAAAATAAGGTCAGGCAAAATTAGTTTTAAAGAGAAACTTTTATCATCACTAAATTAAATCGTATTTAGAACAGCCATGACTTCAAAATGATCTAATAATTCAACAGAAAACTAAATATTAATAAAATTAAATAAACCACGACTTATTGTTAGTTAAATCTGAAATTAAAATGAGAATAATAAATTAAGTTTCATTAAGTCTGTAATTTCAACCAAAACAATCATGCAAAAATTTTTAACTATTAACAAAAAATGAAAAATAACCTTTTTTTTTTTTTTTTTTTTTTTTTTTTTTTTAACCAAAAATAAAACCGACTTCAAAAACTATTGCAATATATACACTGCTCAAAACAATTAAAGGATATTGCAGTTTTAGGTAGATTTTGTATCTGGGAAACTTTTTAGCTGATGGATACATGGTCGACAGACATAGTAGGTTATATGAGAATAAATTACACATGTTTGGCAGAAAAAAATGCATTTTATTGAGCATTTGTGTACAAAAGGAAAAAAACACAATTTGTGCATATGAGAAAAAAAGAATAAGAGAAGGTGTTTTCTTCAAAGAAAATCATTTTCAGTAGGAACTATGGTTTCCACGGGCGGCCCAGCAACGTTGAACACCTTTGAGGCATGGACTCAATGAGGCTATTAATGAAGAGTTGGGGTATTCTGCCCCACTCTTCCAGAAGAGCTCTTTCCAGTTCTTGAAGAGTTTGTGGGGGTTGTTGGTGGCCAGAAACTCGTCTTCCTAGAGCGTCCCAAACGTGCTCGATTGGATTCATGTCTGGAGAACACGCTGGCCATTCCATTCGAACGATTCCTTCCTCGAAAAGGAAATCCTCCACCAGGTTTGCACGATGTGGCCTGCAGTTATCGTCCATTAAAATGAAGTTATCTCCGATTGCTGCAGCGTAAGGGACTACAATAGGTCTGAGGATCTCATCCCTATATCGGCGACCAGTCAGAGCTCCATCTCGAATTATGTAGAGGTCAGTGCGCCCGTCAATGGAGATGCCACCATACACCAACACTCCTCCACCGCCAAATCTGACACTTTCATGCACGAACGCAGGATTATTCCTACTGCCACGGTCCCTCCAGATGAAAATACGCCTATTATCCGGATGCACAGAAAAACGGGACTCGTCAGAAAACAGAATATTGCTCCATTCATTTCTCCTCCAGTTGACATGCTCGGTTGCCCACTCCCTGCGGTCGCGACGATGCCTTAAAATTCATCTAACACATACCATCGGTCGGCGAGCAGACAGACCTACAGCATGGAGCCGGTTTCGGACAGTCTGAGTTGAAATCGTGGTGCCTGTAGCCGAGCGAAGGTGTTGTTGGAGAAGAGTAGCGTTCATGTTTCGGTGTCTCCGAGCTGTTAACGCTAAATATCGATCTTCATTGGGCGTTGTTGCCCGTCTACGACCTTGCCCTAGTCTTCGGCCTGCACATCCACTCTCCAAAAAACGGTTCCAGATCCTGGAAATGACACTTTGGGACACTCCAATGGCTTGCTCTACTTCGGCTTGAGTTTGGCCCCCTTCTAACCTACCAACAATTCTCCAAGCTTCTGAATCTGTCAAATGACTTCGCTGAGACATCGTACTCATCGAAACAAAGCAATCACTGAATGCCGATCATCCTTGTCTTCATTCTCTTTTACCCAGTTGAAAGTCAAATTTCATTCGCTGCCGCTGAAGCGACGTTTTTGACGTCGAACTCAAAATTTGCATACTCCACAGTTTGAAAACCAGAAAAATTTGCATTTGTGATTCTCTTCTTCTATTTTAGGCAAAAAAAATTTCGTTTATATCTTTATTTTATATAAAACTTTAAATATCCTTTAATTGTTTTAGCAGTGTATATATATATATATATTATATATATTGTTGCAGCGTATATGGGGTTCTTTTGATCTTATGGTTAGACAATTTCAAACTCTTGCTCTTAGAAAAGTAGAAAATAATTTATTTACAGACTTCAGAACAACAGAGTCTTCGAAACTCACAAATATTACTGGATATTCAAAAATAACTGCTCAAATCTATCGTACAATTGCAGCTTTAGACCCCAGAGACTCTTTATACAACGTCTCAACACTTAATAACATTCAAAACAACATAGATGAAACTCAAGCAAACTTGCTTACGCCTTGTTCACTCAATGACTGACTGGTAAATAATAACAACAGCTCGCATCGCTTCTCTTCTTATATAGGCTCGCAGCATGTGCGGGAAATTTCTAGAACCATCTCGAAAAATCCACGGAACAACATTCAATGTATCAGTAGACCTAAAGGGGAGTTACCATTGAGAGGGAAGGGTTACCATCGCCAACAATCGCCAAGTTTGTCACCAACTTGGCGATATATCGCCAAATTTGGCGACCAAAATTAGTCGCCAAAAGTGAAGCCAACTTGGCGATATCTTTAATATTTCGCCAATCTGCCGTAGACATACACTGAAAATAATAGACAAGTTTGCTTGATAACAGAGACAATGTAACAAAAACTAATATTAGTAAAGGAATGGAGCTTAATAAGATTATTTACATTATTTTACAGTGCAAACACTAACTATTTACAAAATTCGTAACACTACCCCATCCTCAAAGACTGCACGTCGCGGGCAGTGCAATCCTTGAGTTAGAGGAAAACACTTAAAATAAATAAACAAATAAATAAATAAATAAATAAATAATAACAATAATAATAAAATTTACATAAATAAGAACTAATTACTATTTACATATTTACAAAAAGTGACTTTCTTGACCATGGTCTGAAATTCCAGTTTTGAATTTTTAATCACTTTGGCCAAAATAAGGGGCTAGCCGGTTATAATGTACGACCTTGGGTTTGGTGTGTGGCGATTTTCGTATGCGTACGACGACGTCATTCAGCCTGTTGACGACTGTGTAAGGACCGTCCCAGTTTCTTTGTAGTTTTGGCGACAGTCCCTTACGACGTATCGGATTCCACAACCAAACTTTGTCACCTTCGTTGAACTCATGTCCTGTTGCCTTTATGTCGTACCGTGTCTTCATCTTTTCCGTTGCCAGTCCAATTCGGTTCCTCGTTAGACAATGAATCTCCTCAATCCGCGCCTGGAGTTCATCGACATATTCCTCAGGCGATGAAGGAGCATCAGGAGGACGGCCAAACAAAAGATCCGAAGGTAGACGAAGATCACGACCAAAGAGCATTTGAGAAGGGGAATAACCAGTGGCCTCATGAGCAGCACTCCTGTAGGCAAGCAGGAACAGAGGTAATTTCTTGTCCCAGTCCTGTTGATCTTTAGACACCAGAAGGGAGAGGCTATTTAGGATGGTACGATTGAAACGCTCCACCATGCCGTCCGATTGAGGATGTAGAGGTGTAGTTCGAGTTTTGTCCATGCCGAGTAGTCCACACATTTCCTTAAACACAGCCGAATCAAAATTTCTTCCTTGATCAGAATGGATTTGAAGAGGAACTCCGTATCTGGAAACCCAGTGTTGAACCAGTATGTCTGCTACGGTTACCGCCTCTTGATTAGGAATGGCGTAGGCTTCAGGCCACTTGGTGAAGTAATCCATGACAACGAGGATGTACTTGTTGCCATCAGATGTTCTAGGAAGAGGACCCAGGATGTCTAGAGCAATTCGTTCGAAAGGAGCTCCTACATTATAACGTTGCAATCGTCCACGGGTGCGCCTCTTTGGACCTTTACGTGCTACACAGGTGTCACAAGTTCGACACCACTTCTCCACGTCGCTGCGAACATTATTCCAGTAAAAACGCTCTCGAACCTTTTGAAGGGTCTTCATTACACCAAAATGACCTCCTGTGGGACTACCATGAAGTTCTTGAAGGACCATAGAAATTCTCAACTTAGGGAGTAGTAGTTGCCATCTACATGTCTTTCCATCATCAGACTCCCATTTTCGGTACAAGATGCCGTTCTTCAAATGTAAGGAATCCCAGAGAGCCCAATAACGTTTAGTCGTAGGATGGTAATGGGCCATGTCTTGCCAGCTGGGCTTCCTGTTGGACTCCTCTTTCAGCTCTAGAATTGGCTTAATTTCAGAATCAGCAAGTTGATCTTTACGCAGGCTCTCGTCACTCCACGGATCTTGCGATGATGTAGACCCAGTTGTAACTTGTCTTACTATAGGACCTTTGACATTAAATTTCTTCTCAACCCAGTCGCAGTATCTACAATTCTCTGAGCAGGGTCTTCTTGAGAGAGCATCTGCATTTCCATGTGATGAGCCTTTTCGATGGCGTATCTCCATATCGTACTCTTGAAGCTTTTGTATCCACCTGGCTATCTGGCCTTCAGGGTTCTTAAAATTCAATAGCCAAGTTAGAGAAGCATGATCAGTTCGGATCAGGAACTTTCGACCGTAAAGATAGTGATGAAAGTGGTCTATGGCTTTCACTACAGCAAGAAGCTCTTTTCTTGTTACGCAGTAGTTTCGCTCGGCCTTTGACAAGCACTTGCTGAAATAGGCGATAACACGCTCCTGGCCGTCGATTTCCTGGGACAGTACAGCGCCAATGCTTTCGTTGCTTGCATCCGTATCAAGTATAAACTGTTTATCGATTTGAGGATACGACAGAATTGGAGTGGATGTCAAGGCCTCCTTAAGCTTTTCGAAAGCAGCGTCACATTCCTGTGTCCACATAAATTTTTGATTGGCTTCTGTTAATTTATGAAGTGGTCTTGCAATCATCGAGAAGCCTTTGACGAATTTTCTGTAATAGGTGCATAATCCTAGAAAACTTCGAAGCTGGTGAACATCTGCTGGACGACTCCAATTTTTCACGGCCGATATCTTCTCCGGATCAGTCCTAACTCCTTCCGCTGAAATGATGTGTCCAAGGTAGGCGACTTCATTTCGAAACAAACTGCACTTCGAAGGGCTTAACTTCAAATTAGCTTCCTTTAATTTTTGTAGCACCCGCCTGAGGTTGTTCAGATGTTCATCAAAAGATTTTCCTATGATTATGATATCATCTAAATAAACAAGACATGCTTCATATGACAGCCCCCGGAGAACCGTTTCCATAAGCCGTTCGAAAGTTGCAGGTGCGTTACACAGACCAAAAGGCATTACCTTGAACTGCCATAATCCTTGTCCCGTTGTAAAGGCAGTCTTCTCGCGGTCGTCCGGATGGATCTCTACCTGCCAGTAACCACTCTTCAGATCCAGAGTCGAGAACCAAGTGTTGCCCGCAAGTGTGTCGAGAGTGTCGTCGATCCTTGGCAGAGGG
>CAXHSM010000008.1:193100-275100 GCA_964019185.1 Maratus speculifer
CGATTTTAGACATTTTTTTAAATATGTAGAAAAATGCACGAGGAATTATCCTGAAACTCTCGGTATATAAACATAATAGTACAAGTCATATATTTCCGTGAAGATTTTTTCCCGAAACTTTATAGGGGACCGTCAACAAATTAAAAATATAATGAATATCTTTTGGCTTACTCTGTCAAAACTAATGTAGCAAAAGAGTTCAAACTCTAGATTATGATTAAGTAGCTTATTGTAATAAACTGTGTTGATTTTTATGCCCATAGAATTTATACTCGTAGAGAAATTAAGGTTTTTATAAAAACAGTCCCAAATTTTTCCAAGATTTTTGCTTATAATTTGCAGAGTTCTAAATATAAAATAATATTCTTTTCTGAAAATGTGACAAACAATATTGCACATAATACACTTAAATCAGAATTAAAAAATAATAAAAATTATGTGAAAAATGAGTAGATTCACTAAATAATTTTTCATTGCGCATACGTCAACGATATCAAAATTTCATTTGCATATTATTTTAGCTAAATGTATAGAGCAACTTTTGTGAAAATTGCAAAATCATGGCTTGAAAATTCTGAAAATAATCGTCAATAGAATAAGTTGGAAATCCGTTGTTCAAAAAATGAAGCAAAAAAAAAATTAGGGATTTTATCCAAATGTAGTAGTACGTCCCATATTGTGTATTCTATATTGACACTAATCAATGAATATATGGATACAACCCCTCTTGTTTTTGCTTAATTTTGGTAATATCGGATTTTGAACTTATTCTATTGACGATTATTTTCAGAATTTTCAAGTTATGATTTTGCGACTTTCGCAAAAGTTTCTTTGTACATTTAGCTAACATAATATTCAAATGAAATTTTGATATCGTTGACGCATGCGCAGAGAAAAATTATTTAGTAAACCTACTCATTTTTCATACAATTTTTATTATTTTTTAATTCTTATTACAGGATATTATGTGCAATGCTGTTTGTCACTTTTTCAGAAAATAATATTATTTTATATTAAGAACTCTGCAAATTATAAGCAAAACACTTGGAAAAATTTGGGACTGTTTTTATAAAAATCTTAATTTTTCTACGCGTATACATGCTATCGACATAAAGATCAACAGAGTTTATTAGAATAAGCCACTTAGTCATAATCTAGAGTTTGAACGTTTTTGTTACATTAGTTTTGATAGGGTTATCCAAAAGATATTCATTTTTTTTAATTTGTTGACGGTCCCCTATAAAGTTTCGGGAAAAATCTTCACGGAAATATATGACCTGTACTATTATGTGTATACACTGGGTGTTTCAGGATAATTCCTCATGTATTTTTCTAGATATTTTAAAAAATGTCTAAAATCGCAAGTGGACGATCATCAACGGCCAGGTAGTGTAGTTGTATATACCGCAAAAGTTGAAATCGATGTACCTATGAAAGTTCTGAGAAATATTAAATCTAAGCAAAAAAAAGTGTTTTATGCTTGACAGTAAAAGTAGGGTATATTTAAAGTTTATTTGGCATTTCATAAACACAAATTCAGCTTAGAAATAATCTTTCCCTTTTAAAGTGTTCCTAAAACAAAACCCTTTCTCTAAGTTTAATCTTGGGGTTCTGGTAACGAAATTCGAAAAGAGTTCACAAATTACAACGCCATCTGTGTCAGTGCAGTGATTTCTATGATTGTTTTTTATTAAAAGACGGGTAGCGTACTGTGACCATGGAACTACGTTGTGTCCACTCTCAACGGTGGCCAATGGCTAATTTTTAAACCGTTAGTCATAGACATGTAGTTCCAATTACAAGTATGTTTTAAAAAAAGTAAAGAATTGTTTTTCAAGCGATTTGAGTCAAAACAACTTTTTATTAAAAAAATACTAAAATTAAATTTTTATACGGTCCCCCGGTCCTATAAGTGATATTTAGTAAATTTTTACCACTACTCTAACAAGTAATTCAAAAAAAGTCTCATTCCTCTGCGATTAAAACATACCGAATAATAGCTGTTTAAAGTTGAAGCATATTTTTTGCTGCAAATTAGGGGTCAGTCACATATTTGCTTCAAATAAAAAGAAACGCAAGATATAAAATTTAACATTAAACATTAAGAGTAAAATAATTTTTACAATATTTTTTTTAATTTATGTTGATGATTTCATATTAAATCAAAATTTGTGCAAAAAATATCAGTAAAAAATTAACAGAAAGTTAGTTAATTTAAATTATGAAGAGCAACCAATTCTATTAGATTACTTAGCCTAACAGAATTTGGTGTAGTCTTGTAAAATAAATAAATGGTATGCACCTAAAATTGAATTAATATTACAATGTCATTAGATATAAATAAGTGAGCAAATTGAACCTCGATAAGTGAGTTAAAGTTTGAATAGAAATTTTGAACTGGGGAAACTTACATACGAGCAAAAATTAAGCAAAAAATAAGTTTAAAATTTTAAGCGAAAAATAAGCTTATCAAAATAACACAAACTTTTTAAAATAAAATGGCGATTTCCCAAAATTTTATTTCTCGATAAAGAGAATTTTAAAACTCACGTCTTCAACTATTTCAACCAATCTAGAAGATAATAATTAAAAATTACTACTACCGTAAAACTTATACGGTGGTAGCACATTCAGTTAAATTGCTTTAAAAATATTTCTTTATCTTGTTTAAAAAATTTTTGTAATTGGAACTAAACGTCTGTGACAAATGGTTTAGGAATAAACTACTGGACAGCGTTGAAAATGGCTGTCCTTTATAATAATCTAAGCACTCAGTGCACGTTCCCTGAAAACTAACAATTAAGGTCTCCATACTGGGCATACTCAGAATATTTTGAAAAAATAAATAAAGCGTAATAAAGCGCCATAGTTTATAAAATGTTTGTTTTCGCATTTTCTTCTTTACATGAGATAAAATAATTCCCTTCATGTCAAATATCAAGGTTGTAATTAAAACAGAATGTACCGCATATCTTTTGAGAGTACAAAATATGGTGTACCCCAGCTTGACAAGGATACCTTGAAATTTAAAGAAAGAAAGACGTTAGTAGAACCTTTTAAGGAAAAGAAACAAAGATCATTCATTTATAATTCTATGCTGAGTTGTTACACATCATACTCATTTTTAGTGTTCTGTACTTAAAACGCAAAAGCGGAACGATTATAAGATAACTTCTGTGTCTGTCTTTCTGTCACATTGATTTTACTCTTAAGCCAAGGAACATGGAAAGTTCAAATTAGGGGAAGTAATAAAGATTGTGGACTCACATATTTACAGATTATTAAACATTCACAAATATATCTAAAAAAATCTATAGGGTCTAATTATTTTATTTATAAAAAAAAAAACTTAGAGTGTGCTTGGAGATCTCAAAGTGTGATTCCTACTCTCATTTTTCTCGATTTTTTAATATTAATGCGTATTTCTAAAGAAGTAAAAAAGTTCCACGTAATTTTTTCTCAATCTGTGTCAGTCGTATGGTGTAAAGCATTTTCACATACGATGCAGAGGAAAACAAATGAAATCAGATTAAAAATGGATAAAATGGATTAAATCTAAATATTTGCGTGCATAGATTTCTAATCTGCTTAATAGATTTTTGTAAAGTATGATTTTTTGTAAATTTTTTTTTGCTATTTAGTTATAACTCCTTTTATTCAGAATAATTTCTATTTTTTATACAACATTTTCAACTCTCTGAATATTTGCAGCAATATTAATTTAAAATATTCTATAGAGAAGGTTAAATAAATATTTCATCTTCTTTTTTTCTTTTTATATCCGATTTCAATGGAATTTCGCCATTGTTTTATTCTCCAATTCACAATTTTTAAAAAATTGACCGTCTTTACCAATTATATACATTTTAAGAAAAATATCATCGTACATTTCCAGTTA
Organism: Maratus speculifer; assembly: GCA_964019185.1. Classification (NCBI taxonomy): domain Eukaryota; kingdom Metazoa; phylum Arthropoda; class Arachnida; order Araneae; family Salticidae; genus Maratus; species Maratus speculifer. Next base: position 196,999 of record CAXHSM010000008.1, read on the forward strand.
GAAAAAGAGGTTTCAATAGCAACATTGTCTAATCGTGAATTTTTTTTCAATTTTCCGTCCACAATTTACATCCGAAATATATAATAACGTAATATTAACGTCATTAATCCGTCTCAATTTGAAATGTTTTTACTATCAAAAATTGTATTAATCCTTTATGGCTATATAAGTCAATTAAACAAAATTGCGTGAGATAGTTATGGCTATTGCATATCAATTTAAATTTTGAAAAAACGATAAAATGTTGTTGGAATTTCAGATTGAAAATACAAGACTTTAGTAAGACTCAAATAAAAGTGATGAAATTTTGTTAAAATTGTATAAGAGTGTTAAAAATATTTTTTGTCTGAGCAATAAAACCGATTTTTACTTTAAAAAATTCACTTAAAACAACCCAAATGAACGCAACAAAACATGTTTGGAGTTTTAATAAATTCCTTTTACTGGGTGTACTGTCAATGTAAAGTCCAACCAGTAAAATAAAAAATCTAATATTCTCATTATTTATGACCAAAATTCCGCATCAATACGGCCGCTATTCAGCGTCTAAAGTATCTAATTCAATTTACCGGGGGAAGTTTTTCTCAGCAGTGATCAAACTAAGTGAAAATGGTTGTAATTGAAGCTTAACTATTTTCAAGATTTGTCCGTTTCTCTTTTTAATAACTCAAGAGATCTACCGTAATTTCCGGTGTATAAGCCGAGGACCGAACAATCATTTCTCGACCCAGAAAATTTTTAAAATAAAATTTTACTTTTTAGATCGCGGTAAATATTTCTCTTAAATTATTGAACAAATTTTCTGGGTCTAAAAATAATTGTTTGATCTGCGGCTTCTACACCGGAAATTACGGTAATAAGAAAGAAGAACTGGCACATCCTTAAAATATAGAAGTTTCAACCGAAATCGCTTTTGGAGAGTTTCATTATCCAGGGGGCAAACTTCCACCGGTAAATTTAAAAATACATTTTCTCCTTATTTAAATGTCTTATTAGTAGAAAACTTCATCCAAAAAGAACGGCAAAAACTGATATTCATTTTAACTGGTATTATTTTATTTCCACAGTAGTAGTGCGTCCTTATTATTATAACAAAGACAACATCCTGTCAGTGACACTAAGAAAATTATATAAGTTGGTAACAAATTGTAAAAAGCAATAGAATACTTAAACCATATTTGCTAGACAAAGGTCTCGAGAACAAGGTGCAAGAACAAGATTGAACATTCAAGTTTATTAGTGGAAGTTTTCATCGGCAGTAGTCAGAACTGTAGATCTGCTAACAAAAAATCAGATTAACAAGATTGTCGTCATCTTGTGACAACCTTCTCAGTTACTTTCCTCACAAGTACTAACCAATAAACTATATGTCTCTTTCTATTTATTTATAACTTCTTTACTGAGACAGCCGCTCAATGCAAACTAGTTGCGAATCCCGTAGTAAATATATGATTAACCTATTGCGCTCATAAAGCTGTTAGCAGATGTATGTCAACAACTGGGTTACCAGTTTGGCCCCCACTTTTAATCTAAAAACATCGATTTCACATCAGAAATTTAGAAAGAAAGATTTTCACTTTATGAATAAAATAAATAGGGGGAACTGGGGTACATTGATACAGTTTTTTTCTAAGATTTTTTTTTGGTGTCAAGAAAGTAGAAAATTCAAGTTTTTTTTCCATGAGGTGACAGCAAAACTTGTGTAGTATGTTATAAAAATGTACAATCATTGTTTTATATAGTATTTTTGCATGTAATTTTAAAAAAATCAAAAAAAGTCATTTGTATCAATGTGCCCCATCCCCGGGGCAGATTGATACGTTTGAGAAAAATGACGACAAAATAATACCAATGCATATTTTTCATAGAAAATGAATTAGAAAACCATTTTATATTTATTTATAAAAATTCAAATCACCCACAATTTATTTTTAAGCAATATTAAAGCAATCAAAATTAAATATATTATGACCTGATGTTCTGGCTGTTTCTTGTCTGATTCTTGGCTGTGGTAACTTTGTCATATCTAGCACTTCAACCCCAGCATTATCTTCTTTCTTATGAAAGATGAAAAAATTACCAGTTTTTCTGTTTATAAATAGGTTCATAAACAGAAAATAAAGGATAATTATATTAAAATTCTGTTTATAATATAAGTATCATTTTCTGTTCTGCAGTTTGTTTCTCTTACTTAACATTTCGCATGTCGAAAATACTTTTTTCTCTGGAGAATCGATATAAATTCAAGATTTGCCAGAATGGCGTCCTTTTCTTTTATTAGTTCTACTAGCACTAGATGCTGGGTAAGTTCCTACGTCTTTTGTTTTCAAAAATACTATAAAATGTTCTAATATAAAGAAATTAGAGCTATTTCACTTCAATAAAAACTAATATTAGAAATTTTTCGTGAAAAAAAAGGTTGGATTAAGGAGTGTATGGTAAAAAAAATAATAAAAGATAATGAAAATATGAACTATTAAAGGATTTAGGCTGTATCAATGTGCCCCGTCATAGACTGTATCAATGTGCCCCATACAGCGATTTTGAATAAAATGAGTCTCAAATCCAACACTTCACAATATATCTAACAATAAATAATGAAGAACTGATAAAGAGTAGCTGTACTTACCAGGGAGAGTATTCATTTTGGTTGAAAATACTGGAACAGTTGTATAATAGCATTTCAATTGTACAACTCATATTTACTTTTGAACAACAAAAACAATAAATCACCCGTCCCATTTCATCAAACTACTGAATCATTCCAAGATTTTCTGTATGTACTTGAATACACTAGCATCATCTTTTGGAGCTGTTGTGAAACTTCCTGTAATGACCCTGTGAGCGGTAGAGGGGGTGTATCAATGTGCCCCATGTATCAATGTACCCCAGTTCCCCCTATAGTTTAAAAAAACTAAAAACACGCTTTTTAAGTATATCGAACTAAAAAGTGAAAGATAATTTGTACTATAAGCTGAAAACGAAAATAGATGAAAAATACTATCATATATATTATAAAGCAGAAGTTCTGAAACTTCCAAACGGGTGTTTTCAAAAACTACCCGATGGATCTTTTTGCAGATTATATCATTCGATAGGAAATATTTTTGCGGAGGTTTATGATACAAATATACAGGGATAACTCTGATTTTTCGTACTGAATTTCGTATTTTTCGGTTATTTTTGACGAAAGGGTTGCCAGTACTTATTTTTTGGCGAAAATTATCATTACTAAAGAAATTAAAAAGGATATATCTGTTAGAAATATTACAAACATCTTGCAAATAAAGGCAAAAAATATTTACTGATAATAAAATAACTATTGATAACAAAAATAATAATAATAATAATAATAAAGAAAAACCATTTAATGAGACATGATATCATAAAAAAAATATTTATCTTAAAAATAAAAGAAATATTTGTAACGCTTAAAAAATAACGTGAATTATTACATTTGATGCAACATTTGGCGACTTATCCTTGCGTTAGAATAAAAAAAAAATAACTTGAAAATTTGATTAAATGAATTTTGAACGATATTTATTTTCCTTTCTATTATTTCCTTTCTCTTTTTTATCAAATTTCGATAGTATATAACTTACTCCAGAGAAAGGCAGATCTAATTATAAAAGTAATTGTGAGTTATATGTTTGTTTCTTTGAGATTTTTTTTTTACTTTTGTCGGCAAAGAATTAAGCCAAAAATGCATATGTCCAACATTAGGTTGCAATAAAGTTGTTTTTTTCCAAAAAGGAGATTTTTTTGGAGTATATTTTAGTATTCAATTGTAAGTTCAATAAACATAAGTTAATATTTTAAAAATTGTAATCAAATATTTAAATTTTAGCTTCGGTGTGAAAATCTGCCACACACATATATACTGTAAAATAATGTCATTCTTTTTCAAAAGTTTTTCACCGTAATTTTAAAAATTGTAATCAACAAACAACCTTTTTTTGCGCCATTTTGTCAAATTCTCTTCCAGGGAAAATTAGTTTCAAAATTTACAAACTGAACAAGGAAATCTATGCAATTTAAATGAAATTTATGCAATTTCGCGTTATTACTATCGATAAATTCAACATTTTGAAATAAACATTGCCTGCTGGCACAGATGTCATATATGCACCACATTGGCGCGATTGCAACAAAACGTCGATTTTATGTTCATATGGTAGCTCGGCTATTGTATATTTATTAATAAACTATTTACTCTTATTTATTTTTTTTTAATGATGTAAATTGTTTTATTTTATAATTTTTAACAAAACATTATTTATTTATTTTTATTTCCTTTTTAAAATAATAGAAAACAATTAATATATATGTAATTGATATTTTAAAATGAAGTTTTCGCCAAATTTGTGTGAAAAAAGAAAAAAAATGCACAAATGTGGTGCATATATGGCATATGTGCCAAAATATTTTACAAATCTGTTTTAATTAGCCATTTCTTCTTCAATTTTCTTCATATTTTTCCTGCGTTAGATAATATTTAAAATGATATTGGACTAATCTTCGATAATTGAACACCGCCAAGTAGCATATGTACTACATTATTGAAAGTTTTACTGGCACAGATATTATATATCACCGAGGTAAGTAATAGACTTTAAATTGGCATTATTTTGTCTGACATATTAACCCGACTATTAATATTTATTTATAAATAAAATGTTTATTTACTTTATAAATTGTATAAATTGTTTTGTTATATACTTATTAATTAAACTTTTTTCATCAATTTTTATTACTATTTAAATAATATAAAATAATTTAAATATACACATGTAACTGGTATTCGAAAACAATGTTTACGCCAAATTAGCATAAAAAATTATCGCGCCAAACTTGGCGCATATGACATCTTTGCCGTTTTGTTTATGTATTAAGGAGACTTCTAGATCATCAACGATGTTATAGAAAATTTGTCAGATTATTTTATTTGAGATTATTAAATTTATGGTTTTTCATTATGAAACAAACGAAGAAAAGAAATTTTACTATGGATGCAACTACAGAATTAACGACTGCTTGGTGTTTTTTTTTTTTTAATCGAAAAGGCAATTTTTTAATTATTTGTTTACTTTTTTTTTGTTTACATTATTATAATCATTTTTCCATTTTTATATACGCATCACCTTAGCGCGTTTTTTTTTTTTTTTTTTTTTTTTTTTTTTTTTTTTTTTTTATCTGACACCAGTTTGGCAAACACTAAGTTTTCAAATTATTATTATTATTATTCAAATTATTATTCAAATTATTATTATTTTCAATTATTTTCTATTATTTTAAAAAGGAAACAATAATAAATAAGTGAAATTTAATTAATAACTATAGAACAAAACAGTAAAGAAAAGTAAAGAAACCGTTTATTAGTAAATAAACAACAATAACCAGATTATGACGCAATCCATAAAATCACAATTTTGTTGCAATCGCGCCAACGTGATACATACATGACACCTGGCCAAAATATTATTGGCTATATTATTATTTATATATTTTTATATTATCTGGTACTACTTAATTATCCCATCGACCAAAACGAGGCCCCCTTATCATAATATCAAGGCCTCGCATTCAGGAGAAAATCTATTGTTGAAATTGTCCCTATAATTGCCAACTTATTATATGACTTTGTCTCGTATGTAACGCCACATGGTGCATACTACTGCTAATAATCCCATAGGAAATAATGGAAAACATTTCAGTTTCTAACATTAGATGGCGCTACCAACGTGAAAATCATGTAGTTCAGCGCCCCCTATACTACATCAATAATGGATTATCGAAAATGTGGCATTCATTTGACATTAAACATGTTACATGCGTTTGTTACGTTATCAACTATTTTTTGATTCGACGTTTTATTTGTATTTCCATAAATATTTTAGTAATTTATTGATTCTTTTGTTATTTAAAATAAAAGTTATATCCGTTTGTATAATATGGTGAATCGTTTTGCAATATGTATAATTTGGCGAAATTGATCGATGGAATAATAAAGTAGTACCTATTATTTGTTAATTTTCTATCTGGATATTTAAGTTGACAGAACTCGCGTACTTTTCAAGTCTCCGTAGAGGCATTCGCCAAGCTGTCGTTAATTCTGGGTTTTAGCCTTATGTATTTTTCATCTGCAGTTATTTTACTATCACTAAAAAAGGAATATTTGCAATGCGCAGGAAAAATCTTCGGAATAACAATGATATCGAATTAAATATATATATATATATATATATATATATATATTTGCAATTAATTTGTCAATCATTCAGGTTAAAGCAAATTCTTTAAAATTGGCTAAGAAAAAAATATACATGAAATACCGACAGTAGAAAATTTTGTTTTTAATGTTTATGTTGCAGTTTTAATTAACATTTAAGCCCTATCAACAGAATTTTATCAAAAATTAACTATTAAATACTACTTCATTACCTGTCGAACCCCCGCCCCAAAAAAACTATCGCCAAGGTATAAGATTAAATGCCAATAATAGATGATTGTAAACTTCACTTTCATTTGACAATAGACACGAAATAAGTCTATCGTTATAAATGTTTGACGCCAAAAATCATAATGGAATCGATTACAAGCTGAAGTTTTATTTTCTACAAAATTTAGCACAAAGATTATCCCCTATTTAAAAGCTACATCTTTGCAACTGGTTTAAAAAAATGAAGAGGCAATGAAACTGATGCAATTTTAATTTTACTCAAATAATTCAGCTTTAAAACACACCTTTTATGCTTCATTGTTCTAATAAATATATAAGTTAAAACACTCTTTTTTACACATTTTGCTATGCACTTTGCTGGAACAGACCAAGGTAGAGAGAAAATTGTAGTAGACCTGCCAGGAGAGGACGGTTATTAAAAAATGTAACGCAACATGTAATGGAGATTGTATTTAGGCTACCAGATCTACACATAGTGCAAGTTCAGATTCGGGAGTTTAAGAACTGACATATGATAATGTGCGATATGAAAATTAATAGAGTTTGATAATCATTTCAATTCTTTCTAACAAAATAATGTGATGAGTAGATAACATTTTGATTCCTGCTGTCATAACGGTCTCATTTTCATATCAAACTCTACTATAAATGATAAAACAAGAGAGATAGTACTTAATTACCCAAATTTTGTCCAAGGCATACAATAGTGCAATATCACAATGTCATTGGCACTGGAATCGTTTTCAGCATTGCCGAAGAACATTCCAGGTGATGATATACACTGCTTTAAAAACGAAATTTCAAATCACCATTTTGTTTGAGTCAAGATTCGTTTAGAAAAATGGACCAGCGTAGCGGGCATAACCTGCTAGTATTACTATAAAATTATTGTTATTATAGAAATCAATTAATAAGCAATAAATAAAATTATCGTGGGGTGCTCCATCTACCATGCTCAATCTACCATGTTCCACCTATCAGTTCTTAAGAAACACCCCACGCTTTTTTTCCACGATAATTTTAATTATTGCTTTTTAATTGATTTATATAATAACAATGATTTTATAGCAATATAGTATTTTTCATCTATTTTCGTTTTCAGCTTATAGTACGAATCATTTTTCACCTTTTTAGTTTGATATACTTAAAAAGCGTGTTTTTTAGTTTTTTTTAAACTATATTTATTTTTCACTTTTTAGTTTGATTAATTTAAAAACGTGGTTTTTATTTTTTTAAACTATATTTATATTTAATACAAAAATTAAATTAACCCTTAAGCGGTAACCATGGGTCACTAGTGCCTCGGTCAAATTTTCTTTCCTTGCTAGCTTAGAGGAGAGAGTGGGGAGCGGGACTAAACGACCCTGAAAAAAAATAGTACACTAGTAGGCTATTAGCTCCCGAAACGCCGATGTTTTAGTGCGTTCACAGCCGACGTAAGAGCCAGTCAAAATTTCGAAAGGCACGAGTGACCCAGGGTTACCATTTACGTTGATGAAAAGTGTAAGGTAAGAAAAAATTTGTTTGGTTAGGAATTGATGTTTTTTTCATAAAAAATCGATACATTATACTCATTTAGGTTTCGGAACCTTTATTTGCTGCAGCAAGAGTCACAGACCTGAGTGCGAGGAACACAGACATCAAATTTGTTTCGACTGTTTATAAATGATGATATCAGTGTTGCTGTAATTTTTCATTATTATATTCTTTGTTTAATTAAATAAAGTTTGATAATTAACATCATTTTCATAAATAAAATTTATTAAAAACTAATAAAATTTCTATTTCATTGTAAATTGTACCTATTTATAAGTTAAAAAACGTCATTTTTATGCTCAAAATTTAAGCATTTTTTAAATTTATACCGACTATTTTTATTTTTTTGTGAAAGTACCATTCTTGATCTTCAATTTCCCGTTTGAAACAGCAAAAAATCTCAATTCTATCCAACGTTATGATTTTTTAAAGAAAATGTGCATTTTTCACATTTTTATTTGATTATTTAAACATATTGTTTAAACAAATTAATAAATCAGCAATATTGTGACTGATTCTTGTTCAAGGGTAGTTGATGTAATATCATGAATTTTTTTAGAATTTTTGAAGCACTTTAAACCACTTTTTACAGCGCTAAGCACGAGTGACCCATGATTACCGTTTAAAGGTGCCGAAAAACACGTTACCGTTTAAGGGTTAATCGATTGGATAGTTTCAGAGTAATTGGTGAACATACATAGAAAAAAATACATACGCGTCGAATTGATAACTTCCTCTTCCTTTTCTGAAGCCGGTTAAAAATAAAAATTGTAATACGGAAATTTTTTTTAAATTTTTACATAGATGTAAATAATGTCAGGAGTGGGGTTCGAACCCACAATCTCTTTCAAAAAACAGAGCTTCAATCCGGCACCTTAGACCGCTCGGCCATACTGTCTACACTCCATTCAGTGAACGTATTCAACACTTTTAATTCGCGAAAAATCACGAATTTTATTAGTTTTTGCCTAATTACTAAAAAAGTACTGAACCAATTTCGATGAAACTGAAGTGGTGCCAATTCGAGAGCAGCGTCTTTCATTTAACGACAAAACCAAGTTAATCGGTTGCATGGTTTCGGAGTAAGCGGTGAACATACATAAAATAAGGAGAGTTACAAACTCACAAACATACAGGTGAAGTTAATAAAAGCGTGGTAAAAACATTTGTCATTGCATGGCGAAAATTATACTGTACAGATATTCTGGTGGGAGCTTAAAATTTCAGAACTAAAAAAGAGACCAAATCTTTCAACACTGGTCACTAACCACCGGTGTTTCCGCATCTAGAAGTTTTTATTTTCTTTGGGTAATTTTGAATTTACATCGCAGAAAATTATTTGGTGTTTTTTTACTTTATTTGTGGTGACAATTCCGAATGTCTAATTACAAAATTAGCCACACATTATCTGCGTTTTTTCTTTATTAAAACTCAGAAATCTTGTTATTAAATATAGTGAGAAATGCTATTAAAATTCAGTGGTACTATTCGATCATTTTTGGCACAGATTTTGCATCCCTGATTTAAATGGTATTGGACTAGTTTATTTTAGACACTTCTATCATCTTTTGCACATTAGGGCTAAACAGAATTTCTGTTTGACATTAGAACTATCGGATATTTATGTCAAGTTTTTTAACCAGAATTTTGATTTAAAACAGTTTTACTGTATTGTTTAACGTTTTTCTTTTTTGTATCCATTTAAATTTATTTTATAATCAAATTATTGGTTTGAACAGAAACATATTCATATGATAGCCATCAAAAAGCCGGCTCAGAGTAGTTCTGCAAAAATCCATGTCTCAGTCGAGATTCAAATTTGGCTTTTTTTGTTGTTTTTATTTAGTGAATTCAGCCCTAATTACTAGAGAATCAAGTTTATGATTTAACCCTTTGAGGGGCAAAGCACTTCAATTCCTAAAATACTGAAATGCTTGATCGACACAAGAATTAAAAAAAGGAAGGCTTTTCTTCAGATGCGTAATAAAATGAAAATTTTCATTTCAAAATTGTGGTTGGATGTGGCATTTCGTAATTAAAATTATTGGAATACATTTTATTCGACCGGCCTTCAAGGGGTTAAAGACTAAGTTAGACTAACCAAAATATTTGCATTAATTAGTTGGAAAAATTTTCATTATAATAAATTATTTAGGAAAAAAACTGTTCCTAACATATTTTTATAAAGATAGTTATTATATTGTATATCACACACTGTCAAAAATATGTATGTGGCTTTAAAATAAAAAAATACGAAATCATTTTTATATTTCACGAAAATGACACAAAAAACTTTCATATAAATATATCTACGCTTATAAAATACGTAGAGATTAATGAAAAAAAATATTACTAGTTATTACTTGATATAAAAATATTGCATTGTCTTAAGAGTTATTAAAAATTTATTTAGCATATTCTTTCACATATATGAACAAGTACAGTTGAATAAATTGTTATAAACCTGATCTCGATTTTTTAAATTTGATATTTAAATTGTATACATTAAAAAACAGTCATATTGCTAAAAAAGATTTTATACATTTTATCTCGAAAACACATTAATGAAACAAGATATTTAAATATTTTTTCGAAGCAATGTCATTCCTTAAATTACACCTGGTCATAAAGGGACTTCCTTAAACAACGCTCAGATGAACCGAATCTTTGAACCATAAACATTACTTTGGGTATTTATGAACATGGCTAAATAATTTATAGCCTCTCTTTTAAAATACCCAAAATATATTAGTCGTAATTAAGGAACGTAAAGTACACTGGGCGAGAATGTTTGGTCTTCAAAATATATTAAAAATAGAGGGGTTTAGTTTGGCTTAAATCATTTTTATGCGTCTGGCAACTTTCCAGAATTGGGTAAACTTGTGAAAGGAATTGTTCTCATCTTATACCGCACCGTTTAAGAAATCTACGTAATATTTTATCAAAGGAACAAAGTTGTTTACGTGACCTACTGAAAGGAAATAATATTCAAAACTATACTTTTGTTGATTTGAATTTGTTATCGTAATAAATATTTTCTTAGTGTGGGTAGGACACAAAGGTAGTGACTCAAGTTAGTTGCTTTTATAATAAATCTTCAGTTTAATTATTGCCAAATAGTAACTACCTTGTAATAAAAAAATATTAGTCCGCAATTTCCCATGTGTACGCTGCGGTTTAATTAAGTCTTTTCCAAACAGGAAATTTTATTGAAAAAACGAATAGTATTAAAACGAATAGAGCTTATAAGTTCTAAGCAGAAGCAAATCGCATTTCGTTTAAAATAAATTCTGGTAAGAAATCAAACTATCTCGGGTGCGGCGGATACACGCGATTTTTTTTACTTCTTTAAGATCAACTTAAAAGAATGAACTCATTATCCCCTTTAAGGGCAGTAGGATAAAATATATCCCACTTAATTTTAATTGCAAAATGCCACCGTGACACCAGAATTTTGAAATGTAAATTTTAATATTATAAAATACGTGAAGAAAAGCGTTTCTCTATTTTGAAATTAGTTTGTTTTTAAATTCTGGTGACAATCAGTCATTTCAGCATTTTAAGAATAGAAGTGCTTTGCCCTTCAAAGCGTTAACGGCCAGTGGCATATGTGTTAGTGGAAATAAATAAATTCCTATATTTAGAGGAAAGAAAGTGCTTTCCACCCCACTAAATATGAATATAAATAAGTTCTTATTCTATATTTTATGAAAAAAAGCGCTTTCCATATTAGTAAAGTCGGTTGCCAGATTTGTCTTTTTTAAATCTTTTTCAATTTGAAAATTTTCATTCACATCAGAAATTTTCAATGGTTTTGTTACCTTTACTTAAAGACATAGGTTTCCAAATTTTGTTCCTTCAGGATTTCTGATCTGAATTCGAAGTTTTTAAATTAAAAGTATAGAGGCCAATATAGAAACTCATCTACCAAATATGAAGATGAATACATAATTTTTTTTTCTCAAGACAAATTCCTTCATAAAATAATATAAAAATTATTCCTCTTTTAAAGTGGTGAAGGATCTAAAATTGAAAATTTTATGGAGAAAATAATTCGGACGTTTATGGGATAAATTACTGTTTTGAACGTGATTTTCAATTGATAATAGTAAATATGACTGGCATTGTCCGCTTCTCTATTTTGCCCATACGGCGTACGAGGAACGTGATTTTGCCAATCATGATTTGCAGGTACCACGTACGGGCATCTATACTTCAATCATAATTTATTGTTCTCACCAGTAAACTTTTATTGTTAATTTTGCACTATTTAATCTGAGCATTTATATTATTATTATTATTACTCCATTAAGCAAAATTTTCTGTTTTGAAAAAATGGTGATGAAATACTAAAAATTCTGTAAAATACATGAAAAAAATAAACATTATTTAAACTTTTGATTAAAACATTATTCATCTCTTAATAGGTTAACAGAATTATCGTAGATTATGAGTCGTGAGATTTTTTTTCTGAAGTGTTCATGAAGTCATAACTGAAGGGTTTGTTTTTATGAATGATTACCTTCATGATTTAATAATATATGACTCATAATGAACGAATATTTTGTGTTTGTTTACTTTAAGGTATCCTTAACGTATTAAAAAATATTTATTCAGTTAAGGGTTTCAAATTTTTCTTATGATTAACCATAAACAAACCAAATCATTTATAAGAAAAATACCACTTGATAAGAGTTCTCATAAGTTTTTAAATAAAAAATGCAAAGTTTATTTTAAAAAGTGGGGCAATTTAAACTTGTTATAACTCGAAATATTATTTGTAGGTATTTTTTTCATTTAGATAAACAGAAATGTATAAGCTTGAATTTTGATTCAGGCATTTTATAAATGTTAATTAAAATAAAAATATTTAAAATACAAACCAAACAAAAACGAAGTGACATTTATTTCAAAAGTCATATTTTCAAAAGTATTTTTTTTAACTTCATGAATGAAAATTAAAATGAAACAATTGAACGGATGTTCAAAGTTTAAACTATAAATGCTAACATTTCTTAATTATTTTGGAGTATGATTAAAAACAAACATATTTACAATCGGATATTTTATTTAATAAGCAATTTTAAAATAAAATCTAACACTTTTTTTTTTTTTTTTTTTTTTTTTTTTGTCTTGGATAAGACTCTGAAATAATTAACACAAGTTTGCATCTATGGTTTGACCCATTTATCTTTAAAGATTCTTGATTTATAACAATTTAAATATGAGAAATATTTATAAAACCCTTCAAGAAGAAAAACTCATTTTTGCAAGAAGTCGTTTCTATGACAACCATTGCTTGACAACTAACAAACGATATATATATATAATCGTTTAATAATACTTAATAATTAATATAGAATAAAATGTTTATGTTCTTTTCATTTAATTAATACTAATATTAAAAAGCTTGTATATGATGCTGTAAATAATGGTTATCCTAAAAAATTCATATATTCTTTAATTTATAAATAGATATTTTATGATCTCATTATTAAATAACTCTTTGCGTAAAAAAATCTATAAAAAAATTATTAAAACATAAAAATAATAATAAAAAATTAAAAATGTAAAAAAAGAAATATAAATATATATATATATATATATATAGATAGATAGATAGATAGATATAGGTTGGTTGGGAGGGAAGATGTTAGAGTACGGGGGAGGATGGTGTTGTCTGGATAAAAACGCAAAGGTTAATATAATTTAAAAAAATATTTGAGAGTGGGAAATTCATCTTAACATAATTTTTATAGAGTTTAATTGACACTAATATATGGATATTTGTTTAGTTATATCTGTAGTATTATAATAATATTAATCATTTACATTATTAATTTACAATTAAATTTTAATTGAGAGTACTATATCACTACTCCGTGTATAGGGCACATTTATTAATAAGCTATATTATATTTATTAATTTAATTATTATTATTATTATTATTATTATTATTTTATCATCTTATATTAAGATATTGAGTTTTAACCAAGCAAAGTCTAAATAAATGTTATTGATTAAAGTAATAAAAGGATATTCTAAGGTATTATGTTAATATTTATGTAATTACTTTTTTCAACTTTTAATTACTATATTAATTTAATATTATGTTATGATCGATTTTTTTTTTTTGGTTCGATTATATTTCCAATTCACCATTTTCTTTGTTATTGTGACTTTGTAGTCGACACGTGGATTTAACTCTTAGTTTTTACTTAATCTTAACTCTTTTTTTTTTGTAATTTAAAATCAATTTTACTGCTCCAATTATTAAGCTTTTTTTATTGTCTTCAATATTTTGTATCGCTTTCAATCCTAGCTGAATTTGTTCAACTTTTTTATCTAGTTAGTTTGCGCGTTTGGCTTTGATTATCTGAATAGAGCAACCCTATTGATTTGGCGTCTAAGTTTCGAAGCGTCTTAGGAGTGAGTTGATTTTTCCCGCGTTTGGCGTATTGTAACATTGTCGCTGTTTGGTGCTAGCGGCTGGTATAATCGACTATTCTGAGCCGAAATGCTCTTCACGTTAATTTGGTGTTGTTGGATATTACGGATGATTTGTGCTTTACATATGAAAATTTTTTGAGAAGTCCTCTTTATGATTTGTGATGATGGCCGTTAATGTGATTACAATAGCAGTGATCAACAGATAAGTCGATTTTTTGTTCTTATTATTTTGTTATCTAAATTTTTATGACATCTGGAAACAAGATTTTAATTTAATAATTTGAAGTAAGTACGGAATATTATTATAAGAAAATTAAGATAATATAAAGGTTAGTTTTGCGAAAAAAAAATTAAAATTTGAAATATATATATATATATATTTCCTGTTCCAATTAAGAGAGGAACATCACGTTAACGTCATTTTAAGCAGAAAAAAACAAAGAAATTTTTAATGTAATAAATTTTGTTTTCGAAAATTTTAATTTTTTTGTGTCCCGTACCACTTAAATGGAATAAGATATTGGACTTCCCAATTTCAACTTACATTACCGCATAAAATATTCTCACTTTAATGTAATGCCTCTCTCAAACGCGATTATTCTGAAAACGTAACTTTTATTCAGTTTTATACGGGGAAAATAATTGTGATCATAGGACGAATTGCACGAGAAAAGCAAAGCGGTTAGTCGGGAACTGTTGATAACACTCACATCGTCGGTACCATGTTAAACCATCCAACGTGAAAAAAAAATACAATTTACATATATTGTGCAATTTTGTTGTATTGTGCATGATAAAACCGTCGCATCGTTAGCTTTCTTAGAAACTTAGATAATGACTATTTCAAAGTATACAACAAACACGTTTTTCTAAAATCGTCTGACTAAACAGAACTGTTTAACCCTTTCCGGCACACTCTGCCCAGTCGGGATACCTAATTTTAATTCCAAATTTGCAAATGGCACCAATAATATTTTAATAAAATTTTGCATTTACAATCAAAGCTTAAAGTAAGGTGTTCTTAATATCTCAAAAAGCTTTTTCTAAATTCCGGTGTCAGTCGTAATTTCTCATTTTACTAATAGAATTTCATAGCTGCCCACTTTCAATTAACTTTCCGTGATACCTGGATCAATTTGATCCAGGTATCTATTTCAAAGTATCTAGGTACTATTTGATCCAGATACTATTTCAAAGTATCCAACAAACACGTATTTTGTAAAATCGTCTGACTAAACAAAACTGTTTAACCCTTTCAGGCACACTGTGCCCAGTCTGGGATACCTTACTTTAATTCCAAACTTGCAAATGACACCAATAATATTTTAATAAAATTTTGCATTTACAATGAAAGTTTAAAGTAAGGTGTTTTTAATTCCTCAAAAAGCTTTTTCTAAATTTCGGTGTCAGTCGATAATTTCTCATTTTACTAGTATAATTTCATAGCTGCCCACTTTCAATTAACTTTCCGTAATACCTGGATTAATTTGATCCAGGTTAATCTCATTTCCAACCAGAACATTTGTTTCATGAATATTTATTTATTTAATTTCAGGTTTCTAAGCAAAACATATTTCATTTTATTTCTTTGAAAATATTCTGGTTGGAAATTCATTAAACCATGGTCAAATTAACACAAGTATTACGGAAGATTAATGTCAGGTTGGTGCCTATGGAATTTGCCCGTGCCGGAAATGATTAATATGGCATATTCGATACTATGTGATTCGATTTTTATGCGATGTTTGGATATTTTTCTTTTTCTTAGCACCCGCACCATGTCAACTATCCAGTGGGTATTTCCATGAGCAATTGTCGTGTAAGTCACATTCTACGATTTTGGATACCGTTATTTTAGAACGGGAAAATGTGACTTACTTTATCAGAGAAATCTCTATTTTATTAATTGAATAAGGCCAAGCAAATCTTTCAAAAATAACGGTGGCCAATAATTAGTAATGTGAGTTACGCGGCAAGTGCTCATGGGAATATCCCAATATGAAAATAGCCTTTTGATCAGGAAGACAAAAACTGTTTTATTTATGGATTGAAATTTAACGCAATAGACGAGAATAGAAGATTTAATATTTACTAAAGCTTATGTTTTCCATTGAAAATGAAATGTGCGAATTTTTAGTTCATTTACAGGAACACTCAAAAAGTTTCTGTTACATTAAGCTCAATAGGAAAAAAAGAGCGGTATCTTTTAATGGTATTACGATATTTAAAACAGACTGAAATTGTTATGGATTTATCAAGTATATTAAAACATGTCTCATGCAGCATATATGTGCAAGTCCTTTATTATTTAATCTTTAGACGCTCATACAATATAATTTTGTTGTATTGGGTCGTTCTGATAGTCGTGTCCGTTTGGGTAAATCAATTAGTACCGGAAAATTCTGCCCATTAAATACAAAACGTTAGATATTGGAAGGAATGTTTAAATGGTAGATGCTGCATTTAATATCTTGCCCTTTCAAAGGGTTTGTACTGATCCCATTATTTTCCATATGGAATAACAGTTTTTTTTTTTATTAAAAAAATAAATCTAGTTTAAAAGCACATTTTGTTTCTCTTATTCAAGATGAGATTTTCTACAAGAAAATACTGGCAACGAAGAATTTTTTTGTCTGGAAATTTCAGGATCCATGCGTACCATATAATATATGAAAATTTGGAATATTCAATGAATACTGTTTTACTTAAAAAGAAAAGTGTTAAACTAAAGAAATGTTTTTAAATTAACGATAATTTATCTAGCATAACACTATGCAGATGGAGCGATTTTGGAAGATAGTAAGTTACAGACTTTCAGATTTAGTGTTTTACTAATCCATTTGTTTACAAAACTTTTACTCCTAGATAATGGAAAATAATAGGCACAAAAATATAGAAATTTGTGATCAAAAGTGGTAACAGTTTTTTTAATGTTAAATATATATATTTATTTGTGTCGTTATTGAAATAGAGGTCCATTCGCATGCATTTTTAATTACCGTAATTTCGGGTGCATAAGCCGCGGATCAAACAATTCTTTTTGGACCCAGAAATCTTATTTAGTGATTGAAGACAAATATTTACGGCGATCTAACTAGTTATATTTGTTTCTTAAAAAATTCTGGGTCGAAAAAGAATTGTTTGATCTGCGGCTTATACACCCGAAATTACGGTAATTGCTTTTTAAATACATTAGTTTCAAGATATTAGTAAACAGGGTTCGTACACAACAGGAAATTCACAGAAATGCGTGTGTTTTAGCACCAGAAATTTCGGAATGCACTGGTCTCTATATCCGGGTATATGATTCCCCCCCCCCCCTTTGAATAAAGAAAATTATTTTGACGAAAAATATGTAAAATTTCTTTGAAGCGTGCAAACCCTGGTAAAAATAATAGTGCATCTTTATTAACCCTTTGGACACCGGCGTCTCTTATATAAATTTTATTCGCTCGGCATCATTTTTTTTTAAAGAATAGTCTTCCCAGTACACAATTTAAGAAAATGCTATGATTAAATAAGACAAATTTCATTTTACTATAATACTGGTGAAACCGGTGACTGACACTGAACTTTTCATTTTGGCTGCATCGGGCACCAGTGACTGACATTCTAGAATAGGATATAAAACAAAAGAAATATTTTAAAAGTAATTATTGGAAAATTATTGAAAATTTACTTAATTTTTATTTATTACAGGATTATACTTTCTTAACAATTAAAACAATACCATATTTTAATTTATATAATATTTAGTTTTATACAATATGTCAGACTCCTGTGACAGACACGGCCTATTCGGTGTCAGTCACTGTGGCACTCAACATGTTAAATAACATTGCAGTTATTTTAAAAATTTTTAATTGCGTGTTTGTTCTATTTTTTAGGTAAGTTAAAGTCTGTTTGTATATCATACCTATTTTGAAACTTGCAGAAATGTAAAGGTAAGCATTGATAAAAAAAAAATAATTTATGTGAATTTTACTTTCATAACGTAAATTGTAAAACCATTCAAGAGTCTATATAATTCATACGGTTTTTAATATTTAAATGTAGCCAAATGTATTAGAAATTAAAAAAAAAAAAAAAAAAAAAACATAGAGAAACATAAATATGAACTCATATTTCAATTATTATTATTATTAGTTCTTAAATAGTTAATAAGTGTTCATCGTTTCCGTTTGTGTGTGGTTGTCTATCTGTCGGTCTCCCTATTATTGTGATCTCTAATTTTCGTAAATATTTTTCGAATTTCACGAAATTGAGAATTACATTTATTATTTAAAAAAATTTGTGGTCAGCACGCATGACTTATTTATTATGATCCGATAAATTAACAGACTGCATTACAATCAAGAAGTAACAGTTGCTTTAATTTTGCGTAGTTATATTGATATATGGTGCAAAATGCACGAAAATACTTTTCGTATGTATAATTGAGGATAGATAATTTAATGTTAAAGCTCTGTTACAGGGCTGTTTAAAAATTAAGATATGGAATTGTCTAAGAGCGATAACGAGAGAAAGTACGTTTTCAAAATAAACTGCAGTTTAGAATGTTATGTGATGTAGAAATTATGCACCCTCAGCCCCCCACACACATAGAGGAAGAGCTGCCTATCATTAACTTGATTAATTACTTTCTTATTAATGGTGATTCTAAAATATCTTTACAATTGTGTTTGGCATTTTGTGCAGAAATAAAATTTACAATATTACGTTGCAATGCTGTTTTCAAAATAACGTAACAAAATTCGTATCTGTATGTATAAAAATCTGTGGATTACACGTAAAACCGGACAAAGCAATTTGATTTTATTACAAATTGCGGATGATAATTTCTGAAAACAGATTTTCAACTGTGTTATTTGTTTAGTGAATAGCTTTAAGGATTGTGTACTTAAAAATACATTTCTTTCTATTTACCGGATATGTTTTACCTAAAACCATTTTTGAGAAATTGACACGGTATTCATTTGTTTTATGTGTTTAAATGTTTTCCATGTACAGTGAAACTAATTATTATGCACGTATATATGTGAAGTATAGTAAGAAATGAAAACTTACTTTATTTTCCAACAACGATGATTGCGAATTATTTTAAGTAGATTAAAGTCAAATCATTGCGTATGCATTAACTGCGTACCTTATACAAGCATATCAAACGTAATGCCCCTCCACACTTAAGGAAAAGAAAATTTTTAAAATTACTAAAAGCAATACGCAGAAAACTTTAAAATTACATATATAAGCAATACCCCAATGCACATTAAAGTTTAAGAATATTCCTAACACAATATTATCTGATGATGCCTAAATTTCGTGACATGAAAAAGACATTAAATATTACTACTGGTAGCCATAATAAAAACTCCGAATTTCATTTCATCTTGAGTTATATCTGCAACATAAACTTCTCAGCATCATCTTACTAATGTTGCCATTTTCCCTACAAATGTAAATTACATACGTTTCAGATTATTGCAAACATTTTCAACGCCTGAATGCTAAAAATTTTCATTTACTCTTCGTATCTGGGCCTGCCATAAATATGCTTTAGCGTATCTCATAATATCACGGAATGTTCAGAGAGGATTGCTTTTACTTGAATTCCATTTATAATAATGGTTTTTAGAATCAATAAACATTTCAGAAGGGAGTGCCGCGATGGAAAAGTATTAGGGCAAGAAATGTTTAATTTAGCATTTTGCATAAGTAATTAGGAAGAATAATATATTTTAAACGATGCGAGAAAACCATCTGATGGCATTTATTACTTTAAGCTGCATTTAGTAGATGTGTATAAAAATTAATTCTATCCGTATACATTTCATCTAACACATTTTTAAGAAATATCTACTCTATTATTTTGCGAAATTTTTAAAATTTTATTTCATAAAAAGACAATTATGACAAAAAATTTATCACAATCGTAATTTTAACAATTAACAATCTTTTGACTTCTAGTGCTGTATGTGGATTAACTAAAAACCCAATCCACCACATAAGTTTTTAATGATTTTATCTGATAGAAATAATTATTGTCTGTGTAATTGTATAGTTAGTTAGCGTAGCATGGATACTCCTTTGTCAATGCACATTTATCAAATTTGACCTCAGAAATTTATGCATACCATAAGATAATTAAATCGATCTTTTAAAGTTTCCATAGTTCATTACAGTCCGGTGTTGGAATTTCTGAAAACGTTTTTCAGATCTAAGCAGATCACGACTTTTACAATCCCAAATCATCACCAGTTCTACAATGTATCTATCTATCTACCAATATATATACAGGATGATTAAAAAAAGATGGAAAAATATTTAAGGGGTGATAGTACACATCAAGACAAATAATATTAAAGGGGAAACTAAGGGTCCCAAACGTCTTCCGAAGGAGATAGGCGCCATCAAAGTTTAGGGACCAAAATTTGAAATATTTGTAAAAAACGGAAAAATTGATCGATTCGTTCGCGGTTTTCACGAAAACTATTCTTTATGTCAGTATTGTCTCGAAAATAAATTATAAAGATAAACTTCAAAGAATGCCGATAGAGGGCGCTTTAGACTTTGGAGTAACGAACAACTATTTTTTACCGTTAATTTTTGCATCTCATTAAATTGTTCTAGAAGTTTAGACATAAACTTAAATTTTGAGCTTAAAATCTGTGGTTAAGTAGCGCAAACTGGACTGTGTTCAATGTTAGTGGGTAGGATTAAATTTCAAATGATTATAAAAAACAGAATAATTGGCCAATTGATTTGCGGTTTTCACTAAAAATATTCTTTATGTCAGTATTGTCTTGAAAAAATTTTTTAAGCATAAATGTTAAAAAATGTCGATAGAGGGCGCTTTAGACTTTGCAGTAACTTACAACTATTGTTTACCGTTATTTTTTGCATCTCATTCATTTTTTTTAAGCTTAGACATAAACTTAAATTTTGTGCTGAAAATCTAAATCGTTGAGAATGGTTAAGTAGTACTAACTGAATTGTGTTCAATGGGGGTGGGAAGGTTGAAATTTTCAAATGAATATAAAAAACGAAAAATTGGTCGATTCGTTTGCGGTTTTCTCTAAAACCATTCTTTATTCTTTATCTATTTTCGATATTTCCTTGAAAATAAATTTAAAACATAAATTTCAAAAAATTCCGTTAGAGGGCGCCTTTAATTTTAGAGTAACCAACAACTATTTCTAACCGTTATTTTTTTAAATTTAAATAAATGTTTTAAAAGCTTAGATTTAAATTTTGAGCTTAAAATCTGAATCGTTGTGTGTAATAATGTAGCGAAAAATTGAATTGTGTTCGTAGGGTGGTCAGGGTAACATTTCAACTCCTGAACACAGTTCAGTTTGCGATTCTTAAACCCTCCTAACGATTCAGAATTTGAGCTCAAAATTTAAATCTAAGCTTTTGCAAGCATTTAATTAGATACAAAAAATAACAGTTAAAAATTGTTGTTGGTTACTCTAAAGTTTATGGCGCCCTCTAACGGAATTTTTTTAATTTATTTTCAAGGAAATATTGACATAAAGAATGGTTTTAGAGAAAACCGCAAACGATTCGACCAATTTTTCCGTTTTTTATAATCATTTGAAAGTTTGAACCTTCCCACCCCCATTGAACACAATGCAATTAGCGCTACTTTACCACTCTCAACGATTAAGATTTTCAGCACAAAATTTAAGTTTTTGTCTAAGCATATAAAAAATTAATGAGATGCAAAAAATAACGGTAAAAAATAGCTGTACGTTACTCGAAAGTCTAAAGCGCCCTCTATCGTCATTTTTTGAAATTTATGTTTATAATTTTTTTTTTCAAGACAATACTGACATAAGGAATAGTTTTAGTGAAAACCGCACATCGATTGGCCAATTATTCTGTTTTTTATAATCATTTGAAATTTGAACCTACCCATTAACATTGAACACAGTTCAGTTTGCGCTACTTAACCACAGATTTTAAGCTCAAAACTTAAGTTTATATCTAAACTTCTAAAACAATTTAATGAGATGCAAAAATTAACGGTAAAAAATAGTTGTTCGTTGCTCCAAAGTCTAAAGCGTCCTCTATCGGCATTCTTTGAAATTTATCTTTATAATTTATTTTCGAGACAATACTGACATAAAGAATAGTTTTCGTGAAAACCGCGAACGAATCGATCAATTTTTCCGTTTTTTATAAATATTTCTAATTTTGGTCCCTAAACTTTTATGGCGCCTATCTCCTTCGGAAGACGTTTGGGACCCTTAGGTTCCCATTTATATTTTTTGTCTTTATGTGTACTATCAGCCCTTAACCCATTAACGCCCAGCGTCCTCTTTTGAGGATGGCTACAAAAACAACAAGAAAGAGGTTTTCCCACCAGTAAAGAGGAAGATAAATATATACCTTCTTTCACGAGACAGAATCCTCGATAAATTTAGATAAAAGTTAATTTGATTTTAAAAGTGGTGGGAAATGCAAAATTTAAATTTTAGCGATGAAAATAATTCGGGCGTTAATGGGTTAAAATTTTTCCCATCTTTTTTGAATCACCCTGTATATATATATGTTACAGGCCAAACCCGATTTTAGGCCAAACTAGATTGACCTAGGCCAAACTAGTTTATCCTAGCGCCCATCGGATAGACTAGTTTTTCCTAGGCCAAACCGGTCTATCCTAACGCCCATCGGATAAACTAGTTTTTCCTAGGCCAAACTGGTCTATCCTAACGCCCATCGGATAAACTAGTTTGTCCTAGGCCAAACCGGTCTATCCTAACGCCCATCGGACAAACTAGTTTTTCCTAGGCCAAACTAGTTTGGCCTAACTCTTATAGGATAAACTAGTTTAGCCTGCTGTTTATTGGTCTGAAGTAGTTTCTCCTAGGCCGATCTAGTTCATCCTAGGCCAATTCCATTTGGCATGATTTTATTGAATTCAATGACCGCCACAGCGCCAACATTCTAGTTTGTCCTAGGCTGATCTAGTTTATCCTAGGCCAATTTAATTTTACGTGTTTTTAGCTCACAGGCGTCAAAAGCTGAGAAATAATGGGCTCGCAAGTTCTGTATGTATGAAGTACGTATGTATGTACGAACGTACGTATGTATGTACGTGCGTATGTACGTAACGCGATAACTCGTGATAGAAATATCCGATTTGCTTCAAATTTTGGATGCACGTTCATTGATATAAGGTACTTTTCTGATTAATTTTGAGAATTCATTGGATAAGAATAAAAGGGAGCGAACGGGAGGCTAGTCACCCACCGTTAATTTAGAGAAATGGATTTTTGATGCAGAATTATCAGTTTTCATTTAAAATTTTAGATATAGGATCATTCAGACAACGCGCCTCCATGATTAGTTGTGGATGTTTATTGTTTAAGTGTGAAAAAGGACAATGTAGGTTAAGCCCCCCTCCCCTCCATAATTTAGATAAATGGTTTTTGACGCAGAATTTACGGATTTGCTTCATATTTTTTGTATATAGGTTCTTTCTGATAAGGCGATTCCCTGAATAGTTTTGGGGGTTTAATGGTTAAGTATGAAGGGAAAAATGAACGATTACATCTCTTACATAGAAAAAACTAGTTTATCCTATGGGCATTTAGATAAACAAGTTTGGTGTAGAAAAAACTAGTTTATCGAATTGGCATAAGTATAAAATAGTTTGGCAGAGGCTAATCTAATTTAGCTCGAAAACGGGTTTGGCCAGTAAAAAACATATCTTTCACTAGAAAAAGTATAAATGTATGTCAAGAATCATTGCTTATAACACCAATACAGAAATTTAACATGTTCACCTTAGAGACATGATGCATTGGACATGGTGTTTGCTTTTTTTTGTACGCTCGTGCCAACTGAGATCTGACTTTCATTTATTATTATTATTATTATGATTGCATATTCGAGCCAGATTGAGGCTGAACATAATTTGGAATCGAACAGCGTTTTCCATTTTGAGAAATTAATTACCTGTCGACATATAAGCTATTCTTGTCACGGCGTCAATTTTTTTTTCCGTGAAGTCGTAACCGGAAATTCGATTCAAAACGTAGCTTTATTATTTTCTCAAAGATACATCGCTTTTATGAGAAAATGGTTTACGCCATTCGATTACATATTATCTGAATCTGTTAACCTTATGCATTTTCGAAAAGGAAGTAGTTCATAAATGTGTTAGGATGTAGCTCCCCATATAGCACACTTGCCTCCCCAGGATGTCCTGGGGAGGATTTACATCCCAGGACCGTCATCCCCCAGGCATCCCTGAGGATGCAGAAAATTGTCACCAGGAGGTCCTCAGGAGCCGAAAATGTCCGCTTTACAGCATCCTGGCACGCTCCCGAGGACCTCCTTCAGGGTCCTCCCCGGGAGGTTCTGTGGAAGTTTTGAGGAAGTGATATAGGAGGACTTTGGGAAACTTCAAGGTCACTAATATGTTCGAAAAAAAATTTTAATCAGAGCTATGATTTAATTTAAATTTTTTTAGAAGAAAACACGAATGCTTTTTTTTTCTATTATTCAGACGGATTTACATAAACAGAGATTATTCAGTAACAAATTTCTTACCTTCATTTTTCCTGCTGGATTTGAACCCGAGTACCTTGGTATTCTGGACGCGCGCTCTCACCGTTGTGCTGTAGGGCCAGTAAGGAATAAAAATTTCTAAGGTATACATGCATTTTTACTCCGCTTTTGAAACTTAAAACTAGGAAATGTCTTCATTTTTTGTGCCTTTTTCATACATTCGACATAAATTTAAATTAATAACTCTAAATAAATTATTAATAATTATTTGTTTTAACATAAATGTTTTCGAATTTAAATTTTTTTAAATGAAATTCTATTTTTAAATGATAAAAATATCCTTTTAGCTTTTAATACTACAAATCCATTAAGATCGTTCTGTAGTTAGAAAATTGATTATGAACTATATATTTTAACACACAACGAATGATGTAAAACGTTTCTGATGATATCCCCTATAAAATTTAATTTTAGTTAGTAAAAATATTATTTCCAGAGATTAAAATAGCAAGAGATTAAAACACATAGTTTCCTTAAATTATGAATTTTTTTTTAATGATTGACAAATAAAGACTAAGTGAATCCTTTCAAAAATAAAACTTTTTTGCTCTTTCTCTCTCTTACCTTTTTTACAGAAATTTTAATCGATTTTTTTTTCTTTTTTCTCTTGGTGCTCTTATTAAGTGAATTTATAAAAAAATATATATATAAATTTGCTTAGTCTTTTCTTTCCTAATTTTTACTCTTTGAAATATTTCATTGTTTCAGTTTCATAGAGAACCCCACCAGCGGCCAAGAGATTCTGCTCTCGAAGCTGGTAGATGGGAGGTGCTGAGTTTGCACCCGTCGGCCTAATCGTTCGGAGTTTTCCACGGTTTTCTTCGAGTCTTAAACTTTCTTGCGTAAATACGGGTTAGGTTTCTTTAGAAAGACCCTCCGGAGGGCAGCAATCCTCCTCCTTAATGTGTCCCTTGATTTTTTTTTTTTTTTAAATGATTGACAAATAAAATCTAAGTAAATCCTTTCAAAAATGAAACTTTTTTTGCTCTCTCTCGCTCTTACTTTTTTTACAGAAATTTTTATCGATTTTTTATTTTTATTTTTATTTTTTATTTTATTTTTACGCTTGGTAAAAGGTACTCTTATTATACAAATTTATGAAAAAATATATATAAATTTGCTTAGTCTTTTTTTCCTAGTGGGATAGTTTCTAGTTCGTTTCATAGTTAGTAGTGAAGAGATTCTGATCTCGAAACTGGTAGATAGGAGGTGCTAAATCGCACCCATCTGCCTAATCGTTCGGAGTTTCCAGGGTTTTTTTTCGAATGTTGGATTTCCTTGCGTAAATACGGGTTAGGTTCCTTTAGAAAGACCTTCACTGAGGGCAACCCCCCTCCCTTGATATATCCCTCACGTTGATAATTGGCCGTCATAAATACAACCAATGAACAAACACGTTTTAAAGTGATTAGGTATGTTTTGGCGAATATTTATTAACGAATAATCAAATCCGTTACTAATGAAATTCTTACACGACGGTACGAGTTACAGATGTTTGGATATTTATCACTTGTCGGGGGATTAAAAAATACGGTAAAAGCACAGTATTATTTTATAACATTGTAAAAATATTAAAATTCTGCATTGTCATTGAAAACACACCATTATACAAATTTGTATAATTTAATTGTAACAGGATTTGGTGTGAAAATCAATTGTAAAATTCCATCATTACACTGAAACACTGCTTGAATTTGAATGGCATAAAATAGAAACTATTAATAAAATTTTAATCTGTTACAAAACCTTTTTATTTTCTTATTATTATAAATAAAATTAATTTACAGTTAAATCTCCCTTTAGCAGTCTTTAAAATTGTATAAAATTTTTATGATCATAAAAAATAAAATATGCACCATTTTTCATTTAATTAACGACGGGAAATATTTTTGTTGATTACTTGAAATGTAATTTTAGAAACTAAGATTTTAGGCAATTTAAAAAGTCTGAAAAAACTGATAACTTTATTTAAAATATAAGATGTTTTTATCAACTATTTTTTTTTAAAAAATCCCAAACTAATACATGTATACATATACTTTCTTTTACACCTACAAACAAATTTGTGTTGCTAACTCACAGTTTCACTTCTAATTCTTGGAAAAACACTGTTTTTTTTCTTCCTCTCATTCAATGATTTCCCGCGAAAATTCTTCGCTGTCAAAATTGATTGGAGGGGCGTGATTAGCCTATTGAGTGCCTGAGTGTTGGAACGGTAACTATGTCCATGCTGAGTATTGTATGCTATGCATTCATTGTCATCTAACTAAGGATATCCGAAGAAATAGAATAGAAAATCGGTTTTTTAAATGAAAGTTTTAAGTGATGTCAAAATACTCTTCAATTAAAAATTGCGTTAAACTATATGTTATTTATGGAATACAGATAAATATTTATCTGTAATTTCAAAATCTATAACGTTATTGATATTTCAGAAGTTTTCTTAATGAAAACTTCATTTTATCTTTCAGAATTTAAATAACAATAATAATATTATGTTTTGTAATCTATAAAATAAATTAGAAAAATAAATTGTTAATCAGTCCTATTTAGATTTAAAAAAAAAATTAATTAATGATAAATAAAACAAAATAGGCTAAGCATTCGGTAGGTAATTGATAATAACCTGAATTAAACTTTTAAGTTGCGTGAATTTACATTTTTTAAACAGAAAATCTTTTCAAATAAACCACGTATTGGTATATATTTGGGAAATGGGGGGGGGGGTGCAGCTCAATATTTATATATTTTAAATCCAAATATACCATTTTAAAATGAATTGCTGCACTATCTTTGAGTTGATGTTATGTGTTGGGATAAAAATATCTAGTTTCGTCGCGACAAATTTGTTTGTTTATTTATTTATTTATTTATTTATTTAAATAGAGTTTAGTAAGTATGTTATCTAATTATATATATATATAAATATTCATTATCTGATATTAAAATGCATCAGAACTCGATTTAGATAATTTTCATAACAAAGTTTTAAACGGGTACTTATGATCAAACTTGCGTTAAAAATCTCTTTTTTTTTCTTTCCATAAATACATTTACCTCTGAATTTCAGAAAAAATATATGAACTAGAATTGTCTTCTCTTTAAAAATTTTAGAGTATTAATTTAGAAGCTTACTATTTAGTTCATTTAAACAAGTTATATTAATTTCTAAATTAATAAAAAGGAATGATAATAAAAAACCAAAACGCAATAGGTTATTTATTAATAATTAATAAAATATTGATAAATGAATCAAATTTGGTTTAGAAGATACATAATAGTGATTAGTATATAAAAAAGGAATTAATTGAAATAATAAATTAAAATTTTTAATTTAACTAAAAAAGATTAAAAGTTATAGCAGTAATTAAAAATTATAAAAATTTAATAACAATTATCTAATTTGCTTAAAAATAAGTAATCGAATAATTAATAAAATAAAATTAATTCATTAATAATCGGTACCGATTAAATTGTATTCAACATTTTAATTAAAAAAAAAATTGAGTATTGTACTCCAGAATCATTCATAAGATGGCGCCAGCACTGTGACTTCCTGGGCACTTCCCCAAGAATGAATAACCGGGTACTTCCCCAGGAGTGATTTCCCAGGTATTTCCTCAGGAGTAGCGTCCCTGGGAAGTTGCTCCGTGGGACGTTACTGGGAGCTCATTCCTGAGGACACCGTAAAAGTCTCTTCCCCAGGACGTCCTGATCTTGTCATTTTAGTTTTAGGAGGAATATGGGATGTCTTGGAGCTCCTGGGGAGGAACTGAGGAGCTTTTGTGCTATATGGGTCTTTAGGATTTGAGAAAAGCCTTAAGGAATGACAGAGAAATATATTCACAAGTCTACTTTTTACTGAACGGATTCAAAAGTTATGATGTTTATAACTCTCATTTTTTTTTTCTTTTGTTCTCAACTACATTGATTATTTAATGAATCCGTATTTGAATATTGAAACTCTAAGAATCTAGATAATCATTAATACATTATGTATTTTCCATTTTGTGATTTACACATTCACATCATAATTTAAAAATACATTGTAAATTTATCCAATAAGTATATAAGCAGTATTTTTTAAAGGAATCTTATTTGTATGTAAAGTAAAACCTGAATTTTTTGTAGAAATTGAGTAGGGCCAGATCGAGCCGGACTGAGTCTTTTTTCACTGATTTTTGTACAGACAGAGCTCTGCCTGTACAAAAGTAAATAATATTAAAGTAGATGATAATATTTTGCTTGAATAAGCAAACACCATGTCCAATGCATCATGTCTCTAAGGTGAACATGTTAAATTTCTGTATTGGTGTCATAAGCAATGACTCTTGACACACATTTATACTTTTTCTAGTGAAAAATATGTTTTTTACTATCCAAACCCGTTTTCGAGCTAAATTAGATTAACCTCGGCCAAACTATTTTATACTTATGCCAATTCGATAAACTAGTTTTTTCTACAACAAACTTGTTTATCCAAATGCCCACAGGATAAACTAGTTTTTTCTATGTAAGAGGATAATCGTTCATTTTTCCCTTCATACTTAACCATTAAACCCCCAAAACTATTCAGGGAATCGCCTTATCAGAAAGAACCTATATACAAATGTGAAGCAAATCCGTAAATTCTGCGTCAAAAACCATTTATCTAAATTATGGAGGGGGAAGGGTTAATCTACATTGTCCTTTTTTACACTTAAACAATAAACATCCACAACTAATCATGGAGGCGCCTTGTCTGAATGATCCTATATCTAAAATTTTAAATGAAAACTGATAATTCTGCATCAAAAATCCATTTCTCTAAATTAACGGTGGGGGACTAGCCTCCCGTTTGCTCCCCTTTATTCTTATCCAATGAATTCCCAAAATTAATCAGAAAAGTACCTTATATCAATGAACGTGCATCCAAAATTTGAAGCAAATCGGATATTTCTATCACGAGTTATCGCGTTACGTACATACGCACGTACATACGTACGTACATTCGTACATACATACGTACTTTATACATACAGAACTTGCGAGCCCATTATTTCTCAGGCTTTGACGCCTGTGAGCTAAAAACACGTAAAATTAAATTGGCCTAGGATAAACTAGATCAGCCTAGGACAAACTAGAATGTTGGCGCTGTGGCGGTCATTGAATTCAATAAAATCATGCCAAATGGAATTGGCCTAGGATGAACTAGATCGGCCTAGGAGAAACTAGTTCAGACCAATAAACAGCAGGCTAAACTAGTTTATCCTATAAGAGTTAGGCCAAACTAGTTTGGCCTAGGAAAAACTAGTTTGTCCGATGGGCGTTAGGATAGACCGGTTTGGCCTAGGACAAACTAGTTTATCCGATGGGCGTTAGGATAGACCGGTTTGGCCTAGGAAAAACTAGTTTATCCGATGGGCGTTAGGATAGACCGGTTTGGCCTAGGAAAAACTAGTCTATCCGATGGGCGTTAGGATAAACTAGTTTGGCCTAGGCCAATCTAGTTTGGCCTGAAATCGGGTTTGGCCTGTAACATATATATATCATTTTTATGAACACGATAACTTCCATAATTTTACACAAATCTCTTAGAGACTTATACATAACATCACGGTTTAGAATATCTCGGTCAAGTTTGTTAAAAATCAAATCGGACGAAGCGGGTGGACACGAGGATAGCTTTTGTGGAAACAGAAAAAGAACTTCTTAGTTAGGATACATATCAAAAGTATGGTGTAAAGTTAATATTACTTCTAGAAAGAGGGCTAAAAAATTAAGAATGACAAATTTTTAATATAATTAAAAACATGTCCAAGTGGCTCAAAGAAAGAAAAAATAATAATTAGAAAAAAAAAACATAGTTCCATCAATTCACAAACTATCAAATCTATTGAAACTTTATTTAAATCTTCGTAATGTCATCTATAACTTTTCTGCTGAAAAGTTTGTGATAAGACTTACTCTTACACAAAAATTATTTTAAAATGTGGGGAGTGGAGGGGAGTAGAAGAAAAAACTCACAACATCTCCAATTAAAAAAAAAAAACACTTAGGTTTATTATAAATGTTCTCAATGTTATCTGCAACTTTTATATTGTCAAATTTTCGATTTGACTGATCTTTACATGAAAATAATAATAATAATAATAATAATAATGACGATAAATAAGTAATAAATGAATAAATAAAAGTGTTGTGCTATTTAAGTCAAAACTGTTCATTTCCGTCAACCTATTAAACGCTGATGTATTAGACACGTTAAATAAAAAATGTTTTTATATATTTATTTATTGCGTGAGATGCCTCTATTATAATACAGTTGAAATGTTTTCAATGAATCTAACTGCTTAGAGAGTACCACATTTTCTCTTATTGAGAGCGTTGTCGTTTAATGAGGATGGAACATTTCTCTATATTGGAAATAAGTGCGTGATTTTCATCGGTATAAATACAAATGCGGCGGGGGAAATTTAATAAAAACTTCATTCATATATAAATAATTCTTAAATTACGCATATTAAAAAATTTAATATTAATACCTAGCAAACATCTTCATTGAAACACAAAATCTGAAACGAGAAACAATAGAAAAGTAAAGGCATTCTTACTTATTTTATTATATTCCTACGTTTGGCGTGAAATTACAAGGAACCACTGTCATGCATAAATCATACATGTGTATATAACATACATATACACTTTTTACATCCACATATTTTACATGAAGTTATATTAAAATAGTTTATTCTATTGGTCTCTTATTTATGATCTCTAATTTAAATATATTAAATATTTTTTCTACTGCTACTACTGCAGCACGACATTCAAAAAATAAAAATAAGAATTCTAAAATATTTTATACTTGACTGATGAGGCATTTATTTATTTTAAAATTAATCTACGAGATTTACGAGATTTTCATAGTTAGAATATTACGTATAATATGGCACAACTCCTTTTTAAAAAAAAAATCAGTATGCCTGTGTAAAATGCAGCTGCTAAAAATCCTGCTTTATTATCCTCATTTTATTATGTTTAATTTCCTGTTAAAAAGAATTACAAAAAATGCCATTATAATTTTTTAGTAATAATTTAACTTTACTCATAAAGCAATCGTGTTTTTTTATCATCCTTATAGTTCAAACAGGACATTTTTTTTCCTGTGGTTATTTCTAAAACAGATGAACCTCATCCGTGCAGCTTTTTTTTTAATATTATTGATGTTTTAAATTAATCTCATAAAGGCCACCGGTATATTCTATAAACCACATAAGTTTAATTTTAAATACCACATTTATACCAGAATTTAAGAATCAATTTTTGTTTCATATAATATACGGGGAGAAAATCTTTCACTTATTTTCGTATAAAATTGTTTATAAATACCGGTGCCAATCAATTATATTATAAATACATGCAACGGAAGTGCTTCGCCCCAAAGTGTTTTTCCTCGAGTAATGCAACAACAGTGTTGCAATTGGTCTCCTTCTTGTAAATTGTGATTTCTTGATTTGCACCACATTTTTAAAGAGTAAAATTCGTTTCATTTAGTTTTTCATTTAGTTTTATTAGCGACGCATCAATTCAGACAAAAACAAGGGGAATTTTACCATTTTAGGAAAGTGGTGTCAATCGAGAAATCCGAATTTTAAAAAAGTAGCCCACGCACAACACCGTATAACATATTTGCTTTTAAAATACACTTCTTAAAGATCAATATGTGTAGCCTTTTAAACACATTAATCACTTTTTAGGTGCGTTCGTAATTATATAATACGTAGCACCTATAGTTGTCGTTCAGTCCGTCCGTCAGTCCGTCCGTCTGTCCGTCCGCATATAACAACGCAAAAACTACCCAACCGAATCGTTTGAAATTTAAAATACATAATTATTACATAATTTTGTCGAGTCATTTCAAATTTTATGAAAATCGGATGCATAGATCAATTACAGGGGCAATCAAAAGTATTCCATTACATTACGGTCAATGGGAAAAAAAGTTTCAAATGCATTTTAATCGTTTGAAATTTAAAATACGCAATTATTACATAATTCTGTCGAGTTATTTCAAATATTTTGATAATCGTGTGCATAGATCAATTACAGGGGCAATCAAAAGTTTTCAATTACATTATGGTCAATTAGGAAAAAGTTTCAAATATATTCTATACGTTTGAAATTTAAAATACATAATTATTACATAATTTTGTCGAGTTATTTCAAATTATATGAAAATCGGATGCATAGATCAATTACAGGGGCAATCAAAAGTATTCCATTACATTACGGTCAATGGGGAAAAAAGTTTCAAATGCATTTTAATCGTTTGAAATTTATAATACGCAATTATTACATAATTCTGTCGAGTTATTTCAAATATTTTGATAATCGTGTGCATAGATCAATTACAGGGGCAATCAAAAGTATTCAATTACATTATGGTCAATTAGGAAAAAGTTTCAAATATATTCTATACGTTTGAAATTTAAAATACATAATTATTACATAATTTTGTCGAGTTATTTCAAATTATATGAAAATCGGATGCATAGATCAATTACAGGGGAAATCAAAAGTATTCCATTACATTACGGTCAATGGGGAAAAAAGTTTCAAATGCATTTTAATCGTTTGAAATTTATAATACGCAATTATTACATAATTCTGTCGAGTTATTTCAAATATTTTGATAATCGTGTGCATAGATCAATTACAGGCGCAATCAAAATTATTCAGTTACATTATGGTCAATTAGGAAAAAGTTTCAAATATATTCTATACGTTTGAAATTTAAACTACATAATTATTACATAATTTTGTCGAGTTATTTCAAATTTTATGAAAATCGGATTTATAGATCAATTATAGGGACACTCAAAATATTCCGTTACATTACGGTCAATGGGAAAAATGTTTCAAATGCATTTTAATCGTGTTACACTCATACGAACTTAATAAAATTTATATGCAACTATAAAGTACATATTATAATATACATCATACATAATTTGTGGTGCAAAGAACATTTGTTATTGATTTACAAGGCCACACAAAAGTATTACATTATATAATGGTATAGGAAGAACATTGTTTGATGAGCGTTTTAATTGTAATTCACTATTTACAATTTTATGAGATTGACATATGAAAGTAATATTTTTAAAACTTCGTTATCGTACGAACGCACCTAATTTGCTACGCTTCACGTGCAATTTCCAACTTGTTAAAAAGTCATATGGTTTTGAAGTCTCCCATTTTATTCAAACATTTAACTGGTTCCTTGCACTTTTTAACTACCGTAATTTCGGGTGTATAAGCGCGGACCAAACAATTCTTTTTGGACCCAGAAATCTTATTTAGTGATTGAATGCAAATATTTACGGCGATCTAAGTAGTTACACTTATTTCTTAAAAAATTCTGGGTCGAAAAAGAATTGGTTGACCAGCGGCTTATACACCCGAAATTACGGTACAAGCATATTTTTTTATTGTGTACTGCGTATCTTCTTTATGCGCAAAGAAGACGTCTGTGTATTATGAAAACAACAGGACGATAGTCGTCCAGCTGCTTTCAAAGTACACGGACGTCTCTTTGCGCCTGACGAAGAGAGACTCGGTTTCTTCGAAAGGCCATGCGTATTTTAGTACATTTTATCGTGTTTAAATAAGTTGTTGTAACAGTTCGCGAATTATTTCTGTTCATATTTTAGATACGTTGAAATTTGTAGAATATTTAGAAGTTAAAAATGCAATAGATAAGAAATTCATGTCATATTTTTGCCACAGTCAGTATGATGTAAGCATTACATATCTTTGCTTTAGAACGTAGACATGTACACAGAACAAAAAGAAAAAAAACGAAGAAAAAATGCATCAAAGCATTTTTACTTCCGAAGCGAGGAGGTTTCAATTTGCTTGGCAAGTTTTTTGTTGAAGTTTGTCAGCGGTATAGTTAATAGTTTTGTTACCCATTGTTTCTCCGATTTATTAAATGTTACTTTTTATCTTTTCTAATTTAAATGCTTTGAAAAAAATTCACACATTTAATCCAAAAATTTTGTCATACTGTAGTTCATGGAATTTTCATTTCTTCACTAGAATTACATTACCTGTTTTCAGGATCCAAATGGGGAATATTTGTTTGATAATAAAAGAAGACATATGCATAACTGTAATTTTCATGGAAGCATGTTTATTAGGGTGGGCTAAAACATTTAAAAATTATCTTTGAGATCAGAAAAGTTTCGAATTCGAATGACTGAAAATTGTGTAAAGAAAAAAAAAAGAAATAAAATCGGTTTATATCTTGTGATCACGCATGTGCTGTAAAATTTGCTAATATGTGGAAAGATTCACTTTAATACGAAATGTTTAAAATTAGCTTCTTCACAAATGTAATAGCTGAAGTTCTATTGTGTTAGACTAATAAATCATAATGTTAAAATATTATTTAAGTCCACCAAAGATCTTCCAGTCCCGCATGTTCTCTAAGTTTTGGCAAGAATCAGATTTTGCAATAATTTTTTAACTTACTTAACTTGTCAATATGCAAGTGCAATAAGCTCTTTAGAACTTTCTTAATTCCTTTATTATTACGGTAATTTCGGGTGTATAAGCCGCGGCTCAAACAATTCTTTTGGACCCAGAAATCTTATTTAATGATTAAACACAAATATTTACGGCGATGTAAATCTAGTAACATTCATTTTTTTAAAAAATTCTGGGTCGAAAAAGAATTGTTTGAGCCGCGGCTTATACACCCGAAATTACGGTACCAATTTTGTGAAATGGTAAAATTTACCTTAGTAACATACAACCTATTAATGCGAAAACAACAGGAATATTACCATTTCAAAGAAATCGAAATATATAAATGTACGGGCAACACTAAGAGGAAAAGTATAAAAATTTGAGACCCCAGTTATATTTATAAAGCGAATGTGGTGTTAATAATTTTATCCATAACTGTACAATCTCTCAATCAGCAGTAGCGTAATTATATTTATTTTTCCTCTCTGAATAATAGAAATTTATAATATTCCTATTCATTTAGGAAAATTGTAAAGTTAAAATTTGGATGATTTTTTTAAAAAATAAAACGAAGTAGGTATTTGATATTTGAAATTCGAGAAGTAAATTTATAGAAGGATTTTCATCAAACTTCCCACTGTTCCAATAGTAACACTTCAAGCTTTAATTCTAGCGCCCGTGACTTTTATGGGCGCGAAAAAGTAGTGTAGACTACTTTTTCTTTATTCAGCAAGTTTATTGACACCACATTTTTTTTAAATAGTGCAATTTTCCTTCTCTCACATCGTTTTGTTTGACATTAAATATTAGTAGTATTTATACTTAAAAATAGTGGCGGCAACCAAGGAATCTGAATTTTAAAAAATTAAAACACATACTGGTGTGATGCTTAAGGGGTTAAAGCAATAACTCTCCACAAAAGAATTTTTTACTCCGTGAGAAATATGAACATTACATATAAAGTATCCCACTTTTAAACTATTGCAAGGGAAGAATTGAATTTTTATGCCATAATTTAGTTTTTTAGTATATTTGCATAATTTATTCAGAAATGGGATAGTTTTCGCTTTTGAGTTTCTTTTTAATATTCAAGATATTCATTTTTTTTACTGCAGTAGCATCGTATGAATGAATTAAAATTTATATTGTGTGGAGTTTTGATGAAAAAGGACTCCATTTTTCAGCATTTAAGAGGAAGTATATTTGAAAACTTACAAAATTACAACTTGAAGCTTGTATTTTTATTAAAAATTTTGTAGTTGAAGTGACAGATTAATATAATACAACTAATCTTTATAAGAATAAAATGTTTAGAATGCGTGTAGTAGAAATATTATAACTTTGTAATAATGAATGATATTTTAAAGAATTTTTTATAATTTTGTTTCATAGTTTCACGCTCATATAATGTATTTTAAAATTTTCTACAACTTTAGAATATCTATGTCCAGCAGACAATTCATTTTCTTATCTTCTATTATTCGGCAGATTAAAGTCTAATGTTCAATTTTTTCCATACTTCGGTTACCTATCGGTGTATAGGTAACAATATCCTTTTAATTCTGTTTCTCAACTCTGGCAAGCCATTAGGTTGTGGCGAAACTTACAGTCTTTTAAAAAGTCTGAAAACCCATACGGCTGTAACGTCTTTTAAATCTTCAGCGCAGCAGTAATACTTTATGCTCAGAAGTCGTCATTTTGCATATGTAACACTGCAGGCGAATCAATAAACAAAGCAGTACTCATGCATGCACTTATCTAAATGTGTTTGGGTTGCTTTTTATTAACACTTTCCAACAAAGTTGAAAAGTGTTTATGCATTCGGTTTGTCTGTCCGTCTGGCCGCTTCCTACACTGTCAGAAAAATTCGTCAATATACACTAAGTTATCGTTATTTTTTCACAAATAACTTCTGTTTTCCCAAAAGACGTATTTGTTCTGTGAGTTCATTCCGAAAGTCGAAAAATGAGGAAACGTTTCCGTTTATATCTAGCACGCATGCGCATTAGGGTGGAGTGAAAAAGACCAAAAAAAATTTTTTTCGGAATTTTTTCTTTGGATAGGTCTAAAAAGTTGCCTTTTGGCACACTGAATATAAGGTTAAAATTTTATTTCGTTTGGAATTCATCTTTAGTCCCCTACCAGCTCCTAAAGATTATGCTCTTTGTATGCGAATATCAAGATTTCACTATGTAGTGTAAATGACCAAAAAACATTTTTCTTCGGAATTTTTTCTTTGGATAGGTCTAAAATGTTGCTTTTTGGCACACTGAATATATTGTTAAATTTTCATTTCATTTGAAATTCATTTTAGTTCCCTACCAGCTCTTAAAGATTATGCTCTTTTTATGTGAAAATCAAGATTTCACAATGCAGCGTAAATTAATCAACTTTTTTTTTATTTCAGAAAATAACCCACAAAAATGACTTCTTAAAGTATTACTTTTGAACGATCTAAGTACAGTTGCGTTTTAATTCTTTGAATCGTGAATAAAACCCTAAAATGTAAATCGTATTGTTGCAGAGAAGAGAAAACACAATAATTAGACATGCTTTCACTTTTATTTTTCGAATGCACATGAAAGATAGTTTCTAAATATAAAGGAAATGCAGTTTTCTGAATATATAGTAATGAAATGAAAAGAATATATACGATATATTGCAAAACGGTCTTTCATTTCATTCCAATTTATATTAGTCTTTGTTATCAAAATAAGGTATTACCTTTCGTGATTTGATTTTTGCTCATATATATCCGGTTCTTGCTTCCGCTACTACAACCGCTAATGGCGCTTCAACAACTAAGTTTACGCATCTTTCAAATACTTTAATCTAACAGGGAACTTTTTCAATTGAAAAGATGGGACTTTCGATTTTTTCTGAGAATTTCCAGTTTCTCTCGTGGTACACTTTTAAGAATGAGGGGTGATTTCACATTCTTGCCAGTTAATGATGCTTTTATAGTTTGTAACACTGAATTTCAATATTGGAATATAAAACTGTCTTATTGTAAAACATATAATATCCTTCATCTTCAATATTCTTCGGAATCCAAAGTCTCCAACATGATTTTTTTTTATCAGTTATCGTTCCAGTAAATTTTCATCTCAATGACAAAAATATACGTTTTGTTGAATAACGGGATTGAGAATTTTCTTTAAATATTCCCTCAAATAACAAAAGATCTTAATTGTTTATAAAAAAAACATTTTAAGCTCTATTGTTGCAAGAAGAATCTTTCTTGAAGTGAAACAACATAGACGAATGTACTTTTATTACAAATTCAGCTATAATCTTCAGATTTTGGGATGAATTCTGCAAATCAATTGGCAGTTGTCAATCATTTAGAGTGCGACATTCTTGCTGGATTCCAATTTACCAAATTTGAGGAGCATTAACCAGATGCAAATGTCATAAAGATAATTTTGGTCTACGCTTAACTCTCCATAGTTCATTTCTGTGTGATAGAAGCAGATATTTTTAATTTCCATAACTGTCTATTGTTTCACATTGATCCAACGACTTTCCAATTGGAACAGGAAAAGCTTGTGAGCCTTTATTTTGTTTATCAAGTTCAATGACTTAGCAGCAATTCGTTTGCAGAGAGCTGACATATTAACCACTAAAACGGAAGACTAAATCTTTGTTTCAAAAATCTATTACCATGATTTTTTATCTTACTTTTTACAGTTGTTCCGTCACAACCTATTGCCATGAATTTATCAAGATTTAAATGTTTTTCAGTACAATATTTTAATACTTCCTGCAATGATCTTTCCTGGTCCAAAAGATGGTGTAATGTGTCCCAAATACAATTCATTTGACTCTTAAAATCCGAAATTGTGTTTGTAACTTATAGTTCTTTCATATATCTCCAATTTTCCATAATTTCCTTTGGTTTTGGGGGATTGAATAAGCTTCTGATATTCAGAAATTTTTTTATCTATCATTTGACCAATAGGTCTTTGGGAAACTACAATAATTGATGCCTTCGATGTTTTCTCGCAGGATTTTTTTTTTACTTGTGATTTTGGCGAAACTTTACAATTACAATGTGTTTTATTTATTGTTTTGTATAATAATAATATTTTATAGCATTCTGCTATTGTTGGCAAAACAGCTTTATTTAGTTTTGAAGAATCACCAACTTCTAGTAATGGTAAACTTCGATTTGCTTACACACGTACTCATTTTGACTATAAAAATGACAACATACAATTTTTAAAACTCAATTAACCATTTCAAATATTTAAAAATATAGACTTAAAGTTTGAAAATGATGAAAGGAAATACACTATACATTTTGAATATAAAAATATCAAACGATATTACCAAAAAATCCTGTTAATGTACAATTTATGGTATAAATCTATCGTATAAATCAATGAAAATATAAATGGCCTGGTAGGGGACTCAAGAAGTTTTTCAAAATTAATGAAATTTTGCACGTGTATTAGAGGTACAAAAAGGCAACTTTTGGCTGCTATCCAAAATCAAAATTCCAACTTTCGATTTTTCACTCCACCCTAATGCGCATTGGGTCTGTTAGTAATAAATTCGAATTTATTTTTAAAATGAAAAACAAAAGTATTCTATCGATTAAAATGTCTAATTTAGTTTTAAAAGACAAAAATGTTTCCGAATTTAAAAATAAATAACAATTACTTTCTTTATTCGTTCAAAAATTCTCACAATCTGTTATTCAAAGTTGGATAAGTTGAATAAAGTTCAATATACTAAGTTATTTCTATGATAAATATTCGCATATAAAATATACTTTAAGTGAACACATTTAAAAAATATTTTAATTAAAAAATAAAATGCAAAAAAAATTGATATTATTAAAAAAAATCTTATCGAATAAAAATAAAACATCCATGTTTTTTCTCTAACAATCTACGTAATATATTTAAAATTCACATTTTTATACTATATTAATATTAAAGTAAAAAAAAAAAAACAGCCACAGTTTCATTAAAGATGAAGTCTTTCCGAGATTAACTGCAAAATTAAAAGCTTTTTAACGAAATACACCAAACCACACCCATATGAAATGAACACTTCTATTTAAAGCAAAATCTGCACAAGCAGTCCTGGCGCCGTGGATGCGCGTTGGTCTTGTAATCCTGGGGTCCTTGGTTCGATCCCCACCTCTTCCGCATTGATTTTTTCAAGTGACGGATATTTTTCCTCTTTTGACGGAGAAAAAAATAAACGGAAAGTCGTCAATATACAGACAAATTCTGGCAGCAGTGCTGCCAGTACATTTTCTGTAAAAAGACGGAACTATTTTTGAGAGTGTAACTCCCGTAAATATACTCGGATTGTTATGAAATTTTTATATGTTATTGGTATTTTTCCTACCACGAACACTATTGAAAATGAAGTTTCTACTATGATTAGATTATTTACAGGGATAGTCAAAAGTTTTCCGATTCATTAAAGGAAAAAATTGTTTCGAATATGGGAAATCATTATGGGAAAAAATCGTTTCAAATGAATTTTAAAGATGTTACACGCTGTCAAACATATTCATATTAGAATGGATTCACAAAGTGAAATAAAACATGCATTCTATAAAAAATGCAATGAAAATAATAGTTACTATTCATTTACAGGCCCACTCAAAAGAATTCCATTAAACAATAATAAAGAGGGGCATTGTTTGCAACATATTTTAATTATGTTAAACGATTTCAGGTATCAAAAAATTGATATACACCACTGAGACTTAATATTTAAGATATAATATGAAGTGCATAGCATTTACAGGGACACAGAAAATGTTTCAAATCTTACATTCTTATCCGTGCTGTATATTTTCCATGATAGTTGATGGATGAAACAAATACATTTTCAATTATGATATGCGTTTTTAAATATTGCTAAATCTCTGCAAATTATATCGTGTGTATAAATGTTATATTTGATATGCAGGGTTACACAAAAGAGCTTTTAAAGGTTACTGAATGTGAGGGTAATTAAGATAAAGGTGGTTTTTAAATACGTTATGCAATTTTACGTTCAACTGTTTTGTTCAACGAGAAATATTTGTAGAATATAGATAAAATGACATACAAATCACGCAAAGAATTAGCTACATGGTCACATAAATGGTAATTTCTAGAAATATGATTTAATTAGTTTTAAGAGTGATTTTGTTTGAACTAAATTTTTACAAAATACTGGCGTGTGATAAAGGTTCTAGGTAAATTACAGGGCTGAACAAAAATATTCAAGTATTTTCAATCTATTAGAATAAAGTGCTGAAAGAGAAATTTCAACCAGTTAGGCATTTTTTTTTGCTAAATTAAATTTTCCTATTATATAGTTTGTATAAATATATATTATCGACGGATCAAATACAGGACTGTTCAAAAGTATCGGAATACATATTTGGCTATGGACAATAGCATATTACTCCGTAATTAATAAAGTTTTGATAAAGATTTCAGAAAGTGTTGGAAAGTGCTTCATAATCTATGCCTAGCGCATGATTTTTCTTACTTGTTATTTTTTACCTTGAACCAAAATTCTACAACGATTATAGTTGATACTATTAAAATGTATAACTGGGACATTCTTTTATGGACACTCTATATATTCTAAAGTCTGTGGGCCTATGTATTACTTATCGAACAGTATGCCCGAACGAGTCGCTGATTTTTCTGTCAGGAGGAGAATATCCTTGATGCCTCGGGTTACACTAGCGACACATTCTGTTTCCCCGAGCGAGGCAGTGTCTTTGCCGTTCAGAAAATAATTTCATTAACTCCTACGAGAAACATCAGTGGCACCTCGTTCGAGAATTCAAGCGGCACCCGTGTAGTGCCTTCTAAGACTGCGTGTCGTCTGAAGAGAGAGCTGACATTTCACCTGTAAGCTTGGCAGTGCCTTATGTCGTCAGGGTGGCTCTTCCAAAGTAGCTTATTGTATCTACATTTTTCTTGTTGGTTTCCGACCATAAATGTCGTTGTCTATGGGAACGTGTATGTGTGTGTCGGTGTGTTTGTGTATGGGAACGTGATTCCGTAGCCAATTTTAGTCGCTCATTTTACAAGATGATTCTGCATTGCATCACTAATGGTACATAAGTTTGAAACCACAAAAGTGGAAGTTGAATTTATTTCACATGAATTTGAAACTTTAGAATTAGTTTTTATTGTATCGTAAATTTATTTAGTACTATTTTAGATCTCGATTTAGAATATTTTGTCCTGAAATTTAAGTAGATTATACTGTGATTATCAGTGCATCAGTTTATACCTTCTCAAGAAAAACTTATTTTTGTATTTTTTTAAATAAGCATTATGGCCTTTTATAGACTGTCTATAATTTTCATTCCATTTGGAAGAACATATTAGTAGGTCCCATATAATACCAAGTATCTTTTTGATATGCGCCATCGTCTGACGAGTTAAACGATTAATGTTCACCAGTCTATTATTTAATAGCATTTATTACTAGAACGGCCGTAAGTGGTCATTTTGACCGCTACCATATGAATATATTCTGATTTAAAGTAGAAATTAAGTAATAAAGTAATTTTAAAAGACATAAAGAAGAGAAAAGCGAAAG
Organism: Maratus speculifer; assembly: GCA_964019185.1. Lineage (NCBI taxonomy): Eukaryota > Metazoa > Arthropoda > Arachnida > Araneae > Salticidae > Maratus > Maratus speculifer. The sequence goes on from CAXHSM010000008.1 coordinate 240,123, forward strand.
AAAGAATTTAAACTGCTTTAAATCAAAATTTTGGTGTGAAGTATTATTATAAAACTTGGCTAAAGTTTACTATATAACTAATGCTATATTAAATTAATCTCTAACAGAAAGAAAAAAATACATATTTATAATTTTTATTATAAGGAAAAGTAGCCTGATTTTCTCTTTGTTATTTTCCGTTAGCGTTATCCGATCTATATTCTTTTACTCATCATATTTTTAATGAAAAGTGAATGAATTTAATAATTTGAAAGTCTTTAGAATGCCTTTTTTCCAACCCAAAGAATGAAGTATCTGAAAAAGAAAATAAACATCGTAAAAATAAATATTCATATATTCATGTTGACAAAAGAACTTTTTTCTTCACATTGTAAGGCATATTAAAAATTCTTTAACAATATTCTATTTATTCGTTTTTAAGGGTAAATAATTAAGGTCCTGAAGTACTGAAATAATTTTATGCGAGAACTGTGGGCACATTTTTAAAAATAATTTTGTATGTCATTAATCTTAAGAATAAAATATAAACTTGCCTATGCTTGACAAAATTAATGACCTTTAAAACCTTTTGCTTAAAAACTACTGAAGTTTCAAACTTCTTAAGTATTGATTCATCCATTATCGATATGCTTCTCTATTATAAAGTTATTTAAAAAAGCACCTACTTAACACAGCGAGTCGATGCTTATAATACAGAAAGTAAAGAAAATTTAGAAGCGACGTTATCTTCTAACCTGCATAAAGTAACACTTAAGCATATTTATCACAAATTAGAAATGTATTTATAAATTATTCATGATTCTGTTGACGCTTTTCAAAGTGTCGCCTAAGATTTCTAAAAATTTTTTTTCTTATCATTTTATGCTGAGTAATGAACATACAAGCGATAAAGATTATTAAATTATTGTTATCCTCAATAGTAGCAGTATAATTAATTAAATTTATTACCTTTGCCTGTGCAAGCATTTATTAAAATTTAAATGCTGTGAAAGGTATATAAATGGCACAATTTAAAATATTTGTACTTTTTTAAACACGAAAAAAAAGACTTTCTCTTTGCATAACCTACTTGCAGACTTCGCCCGCTACGTTACTCAGTTTCTCCAAGTGAACCTTGAATGAAATGAAATATAAGTGAATTTGACTTTTTCTTTTCAAGCAACATGAATATTTTCCTGAAATGTTCTTCCGTATTGTTGAAAATGAAATGAATGCCAGTGTCCTAGCATTTTTTTCTAATTTTTTAGCAGAATTTCAGCGATTAAGAACCGACAATTACAGTCAATTTTAGTAGGATTTTGAAAAGAATGATATTACAATATGCAATACATTAAAACCACACCTGGGGAATTATTTTACTAACAATACAAACAAATTAACAAAATCCACACATTAAATGTTTTAAAAAAGACTTATTTTTTATATTTGGGTTCACCTGATTATAGAACTTTCCTTTATATTACATTAATGATTAACGCAAAAGGACAAGCAGGATATTAAAAACATTCCTAAGTTTTATCAAAGAAACAATGCAAGTATGATCAATATCCTCCATCTGGAACTTTTTGAAATACCTACTCTTTTATAATCTGTTTTTCATGATTATAGAACTTTCAACCATTATTCTATGACTAAGCAATAAAGAACAACATACAAGATACTAAAATCAATTTTGAAAAGATATCTAACTTACAATGCAATTTCCATCAAAATCAGTTCTGCAGAGCTGCCAAGTCTCCTGATTTTTGGATACTAAAATTTTAATACCGAAAAAGTTGTTTTATTTAATTGAACATTTGATCGATTTAAAAGAACATCATTTTTTTGAAGACAATAACGAAGTTCATACTTTTGTCACACTGTGACATTACCATATGGCGATTATTTGTCACGTACGAAACCTTGACGAAACCCTATATAAAAAAAAAACTTGATAACAATTATAAATGTAAATCTTATAAGTAGTAATCATTGTAGAATCCATTAAAAATCTATTAAGTTATTAGATTTATATTATTTTAAATATTGCGTGTATTGTTTTGAAACCTGGAGTTTAATGAGCGTGTTAACACGGGATTGTCAGTGAGAGGGTTCATGTTTGGAAGAATTTTTGTAATTATTGTAACCTTTCTAAGGCACTCACATCTCAGTCAAAATGTGACATCACTGAGAGGTGGGATTTTGTTCACGGATGTAACGTGACCACAGTGACTTGCAGTGACGTCACAACTACATCACTTTGATCATGTATGCTATGAGGGATGATTGTACCTTGGCTTTTGTGTCTGTGTCCCTATTTATTTTATCATATGTGTTTGGCTGGTTTCAGTTTGCTATTAATTATGCTGTTTCGATTTGATAGTATGTTCTTCAAAATGAAAGGAAAAAAAAAGAAAAGAAGTGGGGTGTCGGGTGATGCTCACCCTTTTACTGAACTCATACAAACAGCCTAGTGGCGATTATCGCTACTCGAGTTTGATAAGAGACAATCGTAATTATATACTGATGGGGAAATTAAAAGGACAATGAATAAAGGTACTTTATATTAACCATCTAATGTCCATGGTTGTATATATGCTTTTATTTTGAATTTAATTGATTTTTAATTGGGATATTCGAAATTCATACCAGGAATTTAAAACAACAATATAAATAACAGATATTACTCTTTTAAATAAAATGAAGTTTAATATTAAAATTTCTGATGTGAATTACGGAATAACTAGAAAGTAGTCAACTATGAGAATTATAGGGTTGATTTTATTAACACGTTCACGTTGGCGCGTACCACCGATGGCTCGCAAAAAGGCTTAAGAATTCCTATTTACCCCCCCATCAGTAAAATTTTACTGAAAATTTTGCCTTATCTAATCGGAGCATTTTCTCGATTTAGTAAGGCACAAATTTCCGTTTTTGAAAACCGGTGTCAAAACATTAAAATATCCTGTGAAAGGGTCTCGTTGCGAAAGGGTTAACCCATTAATGCCTAGCGTTCCTTTTTAGGAACGCTTTTAAAACAGGCAATAAAGCAGTTTTCACACCAATAACAAAAAAAATAAGCACTTTTTTAAGACACAAATTCCTCAATAAATTAAGATAAAAGTTATTCGTTTTTTAAAAGTGCTGGGAAACCCAAAATTTCATTTTTAATGACGAATCTAGGCATTAATGGGTTAACCCCATAACTGTGTTGCCCGAACTGACAGGAACTCTTTGCACTCCGTTACTTAAAACTTTTTGACACCATTAATTTTTAATTGAAAATTTATCTTTATTGATTGGCAGATGTTTTTCGATTAAGTAAAGCAACTATTTTTGTATGAAAAATGTGGCTTACAGTACCAATTTTTAATTTATGTTGTCAAAAATAATGCCACAGTTAAGGGGTTAAATATAACACAGTAAGCTAGTACCACAAATGATAACTTTATCACGTAGTCTATTAGAATTCATTTTCGCTACTCATCTATATAAAACTTTTATATAATTTTTGAGATGGTAACATGTAGCTTGCGCTTAGAATGAATACGATTGATTGTGAGAAGAGACGAATAATTGGGTAAATGAAGCAAGGTAATAAGTTTTTGAATATTTAAAACTTGTGTGTCTGTCAGACCACACATTTTCACATATTATAACAATTTAATAACACATTTTCGCATAATTATAATAAATGTGTCCACACATTTTCACATATTATAAGTTATACACATCTTTAAAAAGTTGTAAAGAATAGTACAGCATGCTCTTTACGCCAATTTTTATAAAACTTTTTGCGTTAGCATTTAAACCTATTTCTTGTAGAAATCGAATATTGTTCATTTCAAACATATGTCGGATCTTACAAAGTATGGATGTTTCAGGATTTAAACAGCTAAATCGATAAATTTATATGGTTTATCTTGCATTAAAAAAATTTTTAGCTTTAAATTAGAAATAGTTTCAATTCAAACATTATATACTAGAAGACAGACCGTCAAAATGACATGTTTGCATTTTTAAAAGAATGATAAAAAATTACAACTGTGGACGATTTAGGCTTAAACATTTTTTAAAAACACAGCGATTAAACACGGGGAAAAATCTATTAAAAAAAGAAAATTTTAACAGAAATTTGCATTTAAAACTATAACAAAACTGTCTGGTGGATGGGAGGATTGTAATGAACAAATCGTAAATACATAAATTTTAAAAGAATAAAGTAAGGCAAAAAATCAATTATAAAAGATTATATTGTGAAACTACAGCCAAAAAATATGTAAAAATACTGAGAGAAAATAATAAAAATATCAAAAATTTATTTAAAAAAATTCCTATTTTGGTCCATTCTTTAGCTAATACTTCAAAGAAAATACTCTATAAGATTGAAGACACATGCTAACAATAAAGAGTAAACAATGAACGTGTTCGGGCGACACACGCGCGAGCTCAGGAGTTTTTGCTTCCGAGTACTATATCCGCTGTAAGATCAACTCCATGTACCTGTCTCCTGAGCGCGCGCGCTCAGCGCGCATAGCTCCCGTCCGCGCAAAATTATTCCTGAGTCGTGATGTTACAATGGAGTCATTCTAAAGATTCATTCACGGAATTTGTCATTCTTGAATGGCAACAGTATTAATTTGCTTACATTGTTTGTTTTTTTCCGTAATTGCTGGTTGTTTTATTTAGAACTTAAACATTATAATTAAACAGTTTTTGTAGGTTTTAAAGAAAATGATTAATGAATAAATCTTTTACATGTATATTTTCATAAGTTGAACAATTAGAATATTAGTGAACGGCTTTGAATAGTTAAGCCTAACGTGGACGCAGTTGCAATAAGTTTCTTTTTCTCGTGGATGGGTTCATCCCGGAATCGTTATACACGGATGAGTTTTATATATATAATTTGGAATATTGACATTATGGGGTGACACATACTTAGATGATAATTAATTAGAAATGAACCGAAGCACACAATGCAAGAGTTACCAATCTAGCTTGCCAAAAGTCGATTTTTTCAAGTTTATCTTAGCATAGTTTATTTTTTTTAAATCTAATATAGCTTTATAGTTAGGGTTTTGTATTTTTCGATTGGTTTTTGATATACATAAATTTGTAAGGTTGACAGGTTAGTGCAAAGTTGTTGCTTCTTAGCTCGTAATTAATCAATAAATTTTATTGTAGTTGTTTAATTTGTTATTAGCAACTCAGAAAAATATACTGATTGATTACAGACGCTGACGAATAAAATATGGACTTTATTTTATTGGATAAATGTGCATAAATTTTGCCTGTATCTGCTGTTAGTTCATATATAACGCCACAAAATCTCAATTTTGCCCATTTTTAATACATTATTTCATTTTTAATGAAGAAAATGTTACATGATAAAGCACGATTAAACTCAAATTTTGATATCTTTAAACAGTTTAGAATTAGGTAAATTTCAGAATGAGATGATCAAGCGGCTTCCACTCAGCAGCCATGTACTAAACTGGTTAAACTAAGCATATTCACCAGCAGGTACGGGTCTTGTCCGCGATATAATAATAAGAAGAATAGCCTCAAAATTTACTGCGTGATGAATGCAACCCAGTGCAAATGAATCAAGAAAATTTACTTCGAGCCAACATAGAATTTCCCGAGCCAACATTCAGATGGCATTTCCTGTCCAGCATACTGCTGCGATGCAGTGATCGGGTGATTTAACCCATTAGTGCCTAGCGTCTCTTTTTAGGGACGATTATAAAAAAGGCAGTAAAGCAGTTTTCACACCAGAAAATAGAAAGATAAATAAGCACTATTTTTCATGAGACAAATTTCTCAATAAATTAAGAAAAAATTTATTCGTTTTTTAAAAGTGGTGGGAAACCCGAAATTTCATTTTTAAAGAAGAAAATTATCTGGGAATTAATGGGTTAAACTCATTATAATGCATTCGAATCCGTTTAATAGTGACATATCAGAAATAAAGAAAGAAATATTGACAAGTTTAATTATGAACAAACGTGGACCCCTTAGAACTAGTATTGGCTTGCTACTACTTAAATTAAGCAACCTTTATTACACAAAACATATCTTCTGAAAATTCTGGACTAACTTCCTTTCTAAAGCTTATAGTAAATCGTGAAAATTAGGGATTAACATTGCAATGGTGATAACTTTAATGAATTTTATAATACTGATAATGTTGAGAATAGTGAAGAAAAATTGCCTGCTGAAAAAGGCCTGCAAAGCGTAATTGTTTCTTTTCTTTTGGCTTTATTTGCATTCTGTGTGCATTCATAATTCTTTAATACAAAAATGCATATAATATTTATATTGTAACTTTCTGCACATTCTGTTATTAGCTATAAACCTCGTGTTTTTTATATAACAGTAAATAAATTTAAAAATATTTTTATATCAAATAATTCTCAGACTTTCGCTGAGTGTGAATCATAATTTATTTTACGGTAAAACATTTTTTATCCTAAAAATAGAAAAATTTGAGTATTAACTTGTCAGTTTTCAAGGTAATACATCATCTTGCATTTTTTTTCACTGCTTCTCTTTTCGATCGCTCCACTTGCCATATTTTCTAAGTTAAAAATCTATTGATTTATTCCTCTGTCAACAGATAAGCTCCCATATTTACTTATCTATGTGTAAATGCATATTAGCTGGTTTGTGTTTATATTTACAAATATTTCTTTCTCATAAATCAGTAGGAAGTTAACGGAAAGTTAATAAAATTCCTAAACAATTGAATTTATTATTTCGATTATTTTTCAATGTTACTCAAATGTAATTTTAATTTATTACATCTGTATGTGTAGTAATTCATGAGTAGTTACTTTATCTTTGAAAACAATATAATAATAATTAGTTAATAATCATAATATAATCAAACTAATACAGTATTATCATAAAATTATGATAAATCATGTAATTAATAATCGTAATATAATTTTTCTTAGTTTTAACTTTTTTTTCTTAGTTTTAAATTTTATCTGTAACCTTCGTTGCAGTTAATGAAAAATTCTTAGAATCCCGGTTTCCTAAAATATTCTTAGTAACCTTACAGATGTTTTTTTCAGTACAAATCTGTTTCTGTTATATGAATTTTTGCTGTTGCCGTTACCTAAAAAGTTCTAGGAATCCCAGTTTCCTAGAAAACTTTTAGTAACTTTACAGATATTTTTTAAGTGTGCATTTTCTTATAATGACGTTTTTGTAATGGACCTTAAAAATATACATTTTTATATTCATATATTTTGAATATCAACTAAATTTTTTTAATAAAAATTTTATTTTACTTAAGAAAGGTGTTGTAATAATTAAAAATAAATGACATTGACATGTTACGGATCCGTCTACTAAGATCCATAATCATTATAAAAATAAAAATAAATTTTCAAAACATTTCACGTTCAATACAAATGACTCGCGACTATGAGATATAAACAACAAAAGGCAAAAAACCACGCGCTCTATTGTAAAAAATTAAATTAAAATAGACCATGATCTAAAAAAATTTCCAACATGGCTCATCCCATTCAAGCTCTCACGAGGAATGTATTCCAATAGACTTTTTCGAAGCACTCCATATACATAAAGCAAAAAACTCCTTAGTTAATGATCTTTCAAGTGTACCGCACATCTCAACTTTCTGGTTAGATTTATTATGTCATAACACCTCATTTCCGGTTTAATCTTATTGGTTGCTGAAACTTGTGGGTATTTGGGTCTCTGACTTGCTGTCAGTTGGGGGGGGGGCTTCTGTTTTTAAACATTTTAACTTTTATACACAGAGGAAGCGAGCCCTGGTGCTCGTGAAACGTATACGTATGTGGTATGTGTTTATGTATTGTGTGTTAAACGTTGATTTTAATTATCGTAATCTTCCACACAAGGTTTTCGCTATTATGAGGAATGTATTCATTAATTCTAGCCATAACTCAGGAATAATAAAAGGTATCATTGCAAACCAGATTTTTACGCATATAAATTTCAATGGACTCAACTTTTTTTTATTTTATTTTCAACTATTTCAACTGTTTTTATCAACTAAAAAGATCTGTGATATTCAAAGACATGTTCGTGAAGCAACTGAAATTGTACGGCTAAATACACTGGTGTGCAAAAATTAAAGACGAGAGAGTTTTTCGATTCATCCCTAAAATGGTTCCTAAAATGTTCGGCATTCCTAAAATGATTCCTTTTGATGATGTTGGAGGGGGAATTACGTGTTCAGGCTCTCCCCAGATGTGTAAACGTCCAGAATCACTCGTCTTACTAAATCGGCTCTCACACGTAACGAATACTCAAGCACAGTCCTGTTGTTTGCTTTTCTTGTGTTCCTAGCAGCGCAGAAGCTGGCATCTCCGATGTGCAGGCGTTAATGGTAACGCCGCACTAGTCGTCGTGCATATATACCTCCTTTGTGCAGTCTTTTAGCCACGGCAAAACATGATATAAGACATCCAGTAGTCTGTTCAATCTGCCTTGCGATTTCTACAGCTCTGTGCCGATTGTTTGTTTTCGACTGTTGGACAACATATCGGCCATCTGCTGTTGCATTTTTTCGTGGGTGACCATTGCTGAATGCTCGGACAGTTGATCCCCTCATTTGAAATGCACTCCAAACTCGTAAAACGATGCATTGAGTGATATCGAACTTTTGTGCCACATTTCGACCTTCTTCCAACTTCCCAATGATTCGACCTCGTGTAAAGTCATCAAAATGACATCTCCTGGATGGCCTCCTGGCAATATATAGTAGTAAATAGTATTAAATAGTATAATAGTAGTAAAACAGTGTCGTTGAAATCATTTTACACAGTGCAATATATTTCATCAAATTTTTGAACAGCTACCTTCTCTGTGCGTTATCCTCTTAAGCACTTCCTCCTTTTACATCATATGCTATATTTGAACATGTGCTACTGCATTTGTTTCAGATCTATCTCCTGATGAGCATTTCATTTCGTTCTGTTGCTTTTTTCAGCTTTTCTGTTAATTTATCAGTTCCGTCTTTAATTTTTGCACACCAGTGTATTATGGTCCAACATATAACTGATCAACGTTATTTTAAACAACATTGAATATCAATGAAAATTGAGTATAAAATCTATTTTCTTATCAGATTGTAAAATTGGCTTTTACAGAGTTCGTATGCATAAAAAAATTCAGGGGATTTAATGTGTTTTAGTACTAAAAATATCGTGAAGTACTGGGTGCTGTAATTCAAGGTAGAATTTTTTTTTCATTGAATGAGGCAAATATTTTTTCTGAAAATTCTGGTAAGTAAAGCTGGCCATAACAGCTATAACGATGGCTAACATCCATAGGGTTTTTCAGCTGTGTGACAGACATGACAAGTGTTTGAATGGAAATAGCCTATAATTAAAATACAATTACTAATCAATATTTTAGAAAAAACTTTCAAGTAATGCCTAATTTTTCAAGTCTTATCAGAGTTTTAAATCTTTTATCACCAGTTTTTCAATACAGTATTTTTTGCCGAAATGAATCAGAAAAATGCTCGAATTAAATAATTGAAATTTTACAATAAAAATTACTAATGACAATAAGTTATGATTGGAATATGGATGACAGTACGTAATACCGGTAAATCATGATTGGCAAAAACAAATCAGGAAGGCGGTTCGCCCTTTCAAGGCCAACATATTTCTATTCATAAATTGTCGAGAAGATTAAAAGATGCCGGAATTTAAAAACAAATTTATTTTAAAATAGCCAAAAGCTTTGGGTCATATTTTTATTGAAAGGAAAATTTCCATTAGAATATTCTGTTTTTAATGTAGCATTTAGGATTTAAAATTAGGCGGTCCAAAAATGAACCACCACTTTTCAATGGGTTAATACAAAATTTGGTTAATTAGAAATGTTACAGAGGGGAATTTTCTGTATTTTAGAGAAAAATGGAGAAATGAGACCGGAAACGTTGTATTAAATATAAATAAAAAGCTATAGTAGAAAACCTTCAATTCATGCATCTTTTAGAGTGTAGTTTTATCCCGTTTATTTCAGAGTCAGTATTTGTAGTTGAAATTTTTAGATAACATGAAATTTGGCATACATTCGAATTTGCTTACTTGATAGCCACTTCTCACTTAAAACAATGTTATGAACCCGTAATATCTTTTATTGAAGTGTGCCCATGATGAACTCAAAACATGTGTTTTGCATTTTTAACCCATTAATGCCCAAATTACTTTCTTAATTAAAAATGAAACTTTGGGTTTCCCACCACTTTAAAAAAAACAAATAACTTTTATCTTAATTTATTGAGGAATTCGTCTCGTGAAAAATAGTGCTTATTTATCTTTCTATTTTCTGGTGTGAATAGTGCTTTATTGCCTGTTCTATAATCGTCCCTAAAAAGGGACGCTAGGCACTAATGGGTTAATAGGATTATAGGCTGAAACCTTTCTCCAAAAAGGCCAGGAGACAGAGTTATAGATTCTATGTATAAGACTGTTATGAATGAATAAAATCGTCTGTTTTGAGAAAATTCTTTATTCTAATAATAAAGAAAAATAACCTTAAATATTTCACAGTTAAATATTTTTTAGGGATGACTAACACAACAGATTTTGTTGAAGTTTAAAATACCTTTTGTAAATATTCTGAAACATATAAAACTTCCATTTTCTTAATAAATATCGATCGAACACCTTAATGACAAAAAATTATCTCTAATTATTTTAAGTAGTTGACCTATTTTTTTTCTTTTAAAAGCATTCAAATTTCTAGGATTTCTTAAACCGGAAGAATAGAAAATCAATGTATGTAAGTTGAAAAAACTATTTTGAAAGTGCAACGAAACCTTGTATTTTTAATTATTTTCCATAAAATAAAATTAGAAAAGTACTACTAAAAATATGAAATCACAAATTTGGGTAAATAACAGATTTTCAAAGACTGCGATAATATAATAGCTAAAAAATTTAAGCAATAAGTTTTACAAACTTTGAAATTCTAAAAAGTTAATAATAAATGTGAAAGATTTATAGCTTTGAAAATGCTGCGTTATCAAGTATTTATCAAATTACATTCTTTTCTATTTAGTAGTATCAAATGATATATTAAAGGTGTAAATCCGCAAATATTAAATTTTCTACAGAGTAAACACAGGTTATTCATAATAATAATAATAATAAAACATTAAAAATAGATATTTTTCATCAAATATTTCTATTATCTTTAGTTTTACTTGAGAATTAACGTTAAAAAATTCTTTCTTTAAAGAAAACTTTATTCACTTTAAAACTAGTAAACAATATAAAGCAGGGCTGCTACAACGACCATTTCTTAAAAACAAAATACATGATCGGATTCATAAGTAATGAGCCTTTGTTCAAAGTGACAGATGTTATGAGCGAATTGGTACAGTTACCTAGTATTCCTCAAAATAGGTCCCTCCTGCATCAATATACTTTTGTATGATGGATGGCTTCAAGGGCTGTCTTGACATTTTTTTGGATGTTCTCAATCGAGTTGAAGAGTTTACCTTTCAGCGCTGGGAAACAAGAAGAAGTCAGGAGGCGACGATTCCGGATTGTAGGGAGGACGTGGGACAATTGAAACGTTCAGCCGAGCCAGGTAAGCGATCTCGATGATGAAGGTATCGTTGGGCACGTTATCGCGGTGAATCTTCCAGACATCCTTGATGCCCCTTCGCTTTTTTCAGCCTTTATACGTCAGTATATATCTCACCGACACCCACCATCGTCCCTAGTAACAGGTGCGCGCGCCGATGTACGCTTTCGTCAAAATAAAGTGAGGCTCATTACTTACGAATCCGACCATATATTCTCATATACAGAGCAAGAACATCTAAAAGAGAAATGTACTGTTTTTTTTTCCTTTGAATAGTGATGTGAATTCAATATAAAAATAGTCGCATGTTGCCCCCATACTAGTACATACTAGTACATTTTTAGCGCCGATACTAGTACATACTAGAACATTTTTAAATTAGTGGGTCGTTTGGAAAATCCGTTTTTGAAGATTAATTTGTACCGAAAAATTTTATCATTTAATTATTAGATATTGTAGTATAAAAATCTTGTTTAATACACATTTGAAAATCTATGAAAAAATGGGCAAAAAGATCAGTATTTAAAAATGTTGTAGGGATTTTTAAAATTCAAAATTTAAAACTTTTTAAAGCTTTTAGTCAAATTTAATGTTAATTTTTTTTCTTTTAAAAATGTACTTTCATTTGAATGCAGTAACTTCATCATATGTGTGTTGAACCATATTTCTTAAAATAAACAAAATTGTTGTAAAGGTAAACTGTCTTCTTAAAAATAAATGCATATAATTTGTCCTGAGGTAATAACACCATGTTAAGGCTCTACCAGTTGTAGTAGAGTTATTTTTGAACAATGCTGTTCGGCGTTATTACTCAACTATAAAAGTGAAAACGCCATGCAAGGAAAACTATAAAAATAGATGGAACTGATGGCATGTAAATTGATCAATAATAAAGATAAAAACTCTACAGCTCTAGAAATTGACAAATTGCTTTTACTTACCATTAAGTGCGATATCAAGGTGCAGTTATAATAATTTTACATTTTATTCTTTTGACTTGAAAAAAAATAGCTGAATTTAGGTCTTACACATCTCTTTTAACATTTTTTGTTTTGTTCAACGCACTATTCAGGGCAATAATGATCTCTATTGCATAAAATAAAAATTTAAAAAAAAATGTAGTACCACCACTGAAAAAATCAACCGGGATAATCACACAAATGGATGGCTTTATTACCTCGGTATGCATTTTGCGCAATATATTTTAACCCTTTCCGACACACTGTGCCCGATCTGGGATACTTAAATTTAATTCCAAATTTGCAAACGGCACCAATAAAATTTTAGTAAAAATTTGCTTTTACAATAAAAGTTTAAATTGAGGACTTCAAAATGTATAAAAAAAATTTTGTGAATTACGGTGTCAGTCGATAATTCTCATTTTTCATCAGATTTTACCCGTGCCGGAAAGGGTTAACACTAGAACTGCGCAACGGGTCATTTTGACCTGTATCATATGGAGAGATGTCGATTCGAACCAGAAAACTCTTAATAAAATAAGCTAAATGTATGCTGAGCAAAAACAATTTCAATAAATAACTTAAACTGTTTTAAATGAAAATTCCGGTAAGAAATATTTTTAAAAAACTTGAATGAATTTTCTCGCAGTTCTAGCGTTAAACTGCAAGCTATCTCGCGAATACGTTGTCCCAAAACATTTTAAAATTACATGAAATACACTAAACGTTTATGTAAAAAACAAATTATTTTCAAATTAATATGTAATGTTCACATCACAGAACTTATCTAGCATAGTTTTGATCGGCAGTTGGCTTTTATGTGCTTTATCCTGGGATAAGGTCCACTAATGTACAAAACTAACTTTTAGCGGTTTGTGATTTAGATGACTCGGAGCCTTTCAACGCAGAACCGTAGTGTCATTTTTCCGCATTCGTTCATAACTACGCATAATATTAGCACTTGGCGTTTTTAACCACCCTGGCATTACTACCCACAATACACCTTACTGCTTCATTAAAGAAAAGAAGAAATATGTTTTAAATTTACTTAGGCTGCACGACTTCCTTTTCTCTATACATTATTTCTTTTTCTTTATTTAATATTTTTAAGGACTTTTTTTAGTATGCATTCTGGGCTGCATCCGTCACCAGGGAGTATGCAATAATATACATAGTTGTATGTTTTCTACATTCATCATTAGGTTTATGAAGTAACTTCTATTGAAGACAGCAATAATTACTAAAAGAGCTTTTTCTGTTGAGCGTCTTCTACATTACTTTTAGATTAACTAAAGATTTACAAAACGTGTGGATTGCATAAAATTTATAAATTATACAGAGGGCTTCACAAATCAATTCGTGAGCATCACTCTCTAACGGCGCGAGTTTCATAAAGATGGTGTTTAATTATGGCATTAATTTTGCAGCTGATTGTTTTTGGTATATCAAATGATTTTTGTAATTTATAAATTTATTCGTATGCAGCACTACGCTGGGCTATAATTAATGTTAAAACTCATTAATTTTAGTCCGCAGTTTTATAATTCAGCGTCAAAAAAATCTAATTTAAATTAATTCTTTTTTTTAACTAATTAAAAAAAGGAATGGATGTACAAGGTTTTCATAAACAACACCTCTTTAAAACTTTTGTCATCTTATTATAAATATAATAAAACCAACTGATTATTATAAGTGTCATTTTCACAATAAATAGAGATCATTATCGATCATAGTTCTAGATATAAAATGCATCGTAATTTTTTTTTCAAAGCCATGTCCCTACAAACCTATAGAAAACTTTAAATTATTTACACATATAAATAATCCTGTATTCCAGAATAAAACTCTCATATTCCTTTTTTATTTCTTTTCCATGAGTCCAGCGTGGTGCACTATAGAAAAAAGAAATAAGGTTTTATGATTTTGAATGAGGTCCAGATTTTTCAAGTGACATAAAAGCACTCCCGGCTTCCAAAATGTTCTTTACGACATCCGTGTGTACGTGCTGGAAAAAATTCTCTGTGCGTGCTAAAAGTATGTTGAAGTTCCCGCTCCCTCCCGCCAAAAAATGTTTCTTTTGATCACTGCCTTTCATTCTGAATAAATTCAGCGGTGTGTGTTGAAGTAGGTTGTATGATGGACAAAAGGCAACGAGTAAATCTTTGAAAACGCCGCTTTTGTTCTCATATTTTTAGAAGCTTTCCTAGAGAGTTTACAACACCGATTGTGTTACAATAAAAAGAAACATGCTTCTGCTACTTGCACGAATTTAATGAGATTCATTGTTTAGAAAGATATGAAAGAGTAACACGAAATTATATTGCATGCATGGAAATTAAGGGGCTTTTTTTAAATAATTTACGTATATCATTTGTTATTTTATTTATTAAATATCGGTCTAAATATTTACCAGCTAATAATTTTCCGTAACTATAGTAGCATATTTATTTGTTTTTAGATCTCGCTTCATGTATATGTGTGAACGTCCATGTCTGTGTTTATGTTTGCGAGTTTTTATCTATACACGTTATCTCGTAAACAAATATATTTTTTTTTTGTTTTAGAAATTAGGATAATTAGCAAATAAAAAATATAATAAAATGAATAGGATTGGTAACTCAAACGAAAAAAATCAGCGCAACTAATAATATGGTATAAGAGTGAAACTTTTAACGCTTTCCAACATATTTGAAAAAAAAAATTATGATGGTTTGTCTATCTGTCAGATATCGGACACCTGACTTCTAACTATCCATGTTCTAACTCTGGTAACTGTAGTAGGACGTCTTAAAATTGATATATGTTTTAAATATTCACTATGGCGCGTTTGAAAATGGAAATAAAGCATTAAGCTTTTGTATTTTCTTTACAAAGGCATTTAAGTTATCCATTACATCACCCTCGGCGACCACTTTGTTTGCAATTAAATGTAATGCTAAGCATTTTATGATGTTACTTTTATTTATAATTTAATGTACTTGGTCAGCTCTTTGTCATATTGGAAAATTCTGATATATAAATCAAGAATTCGGTATATTTATGTTAACCAGAAGCAAAATATAATTCGCCAAAGATTGTTCTGTCTGCATTTTTACGCATTTGATAAATTTTGTATTAAATATAATGCACTATTTGATTATCTCGTCGATCAATTTCGCCAAATTGTGCAAATAGATTTTTTTTCTTTTTTTAATAACGAAAAAACAAATTAGCAAAACATTATTAAAATTACAAAAAAAGGTCGAATTAAAAACCATTTACTGACGTAACAAATATCGTGTGTAATTTCAGGTGAATGTGGCATTTACGATCCTCCATTATTAGTATTTAATCTTTTAGCTTGGCGATAGTTTTGGTCGACGGGATAATCAAAATTTTGAAAATAGTACCAAATATACTCCTATCATTTATTAATTTTATTATTTAAAATGATAAATTTCATTTAAAATTTAAACATTTAAAATTGACGACTTTTAATTACATCTTAAAAGAAAAAAAAAAGAAAAGAGAAATAATAAATAATACTATAAATCATGTCATTTAATTTTAACATCAAATAATTTTTTAATTTACCACGAAAAAAAATTTAACAGGCGTGTTAAAAAAAATTTGACAAAATATTTACTCGGCTAATAGAAAACTATCAATATTTGTTTGCGATCATGGCAACTTTTATGTAGTTTTATTCGACACTCATGTCCATAAATTAAGGATAATGCCAGTGCCAGTAAATAAAGGTACGGAAACAGAACAGACGTGACTTATTCGTCAAGCCCATTTGTTAAACAAAAGAAAATGAACAGAAACGATGGTATATGTATAATAACATTCATAAAATCTGCAATTGTTGTTACCTAGAGCAATTACAAAAAACACCCCCCTTAAAAAAACTGAACATTATATGGCTGGTATGTTGGTTAACCCTTTCCGGCGCAGTGTTACCACTCCGGCAACACCAAATTTTAATTCCAAACTTACAAACGGCACCAATAATATTTTAGTAAACTTTTACATTTACAATGACCGCTTAAATCAGGGAATTCTTAATTTCTAAAAAAGTCTTTTGTAAATTCCGGTGTCAGTCAAAAATTTCTCATTTTACGAACAGAATTGGTCTGCGCCGGAAAGGGTTAATGAATTGTATGTCTCCCAGATGATGAAATATAATACGCACAATGCCTAGGCAAGCTGAGTATCAAATTATCAAGATGATCTTGGGGAAGATTACTACATTCAACCAGCAGTGCTCTCCAAAATTCCGGCACGCATGTAGGAGGTTGTTGACGGGCTGCAACCCGTCGGCTAAGCATATCCAATACATGCTATATCGGATTCAAGTCAGGCGAAAATGCTAGCCGATCCATACAGGTGATATCCTGAGCTTGAAGGCATACATTTACGATGTTTATTGAGTGAGGATGGGAGTTATCATCCATAAACACAAATTCTGAGCCCATGGTGCTCCTAAATAAACGTACAAAATGAACTAGAATGAGGTCCCCATAAATTTGGCCTGTCATGATTCCGGTTTGAACATGTAGATCTGTTCTGGAGCCCAGTATAATTCCAACCCAAACGAGCAATCCTGCACCACCGTGACGATGTCATTCAATGATGTTGTCTTGGTGGTAATGGGTGCCTGGTGATCTCCATATCAAAGTCCGACGTGAATCAGACTGCAAGCTAAACCTGGACTCGTCGGAAAGCATTACACAAGCCCACTGTGACGATGTCCACATTGTATGCTCTCTACTGATGGCTAATTACAGAGGACAGTGAGTTGCCGTGAGCGGAACGCATATAACAGGCCTGCGAGCATATAGACCAATATTTCCCAAACGTCTGTACATGATTTGCCTTGCAAAAGTCGTACCCGTAGCTGAAGATAGCTGATGAGACAGGTATGATGCTGTTCTCGGTCTGTTTCTTTTGGCAGTTACTGCCAAATAACGGTCTTCATTCGTGGATGTAACTACGGAGCGACCTGTACTGCAACGTCTACTGACATTTCCATCATCTTGGAATCGTTGCCAAAGTCTAGAGATTACACTTTAGGCAATTCCATGTACCTCGGATACTTCCATCTGAGTACGCCCACATTCCAGATGGCCGACAATTCTACCACGTAAAATATCATCCACATGAGTCCTCTGTGTCCTGACAATTCGGTTTAGACTGTGAGGCTTCGACTGAGAGGCTTAGAAAATGCTTGTCAACAGTTTTACTTATTTGCCACTGTTCCTTATCACCGCCTCTCTCACACTTTCGTCATTGTGACGTAATATCGACACCATCTGGTGGCTTTCTGAAATTTGCATGTTAGTCTTGAAGATGTGTGTGATAGTTCTACAAGTGAAAATTTTACCTTAGAGTTTGATTTCCATGTGATTCTGAATTATCCTTAATTTATGGACATGAGTGGATATATATATATTAAATGGCTTGTTACGCTTACATATAAAAATCTAATCATTTATGACAGTCACATAACTTACACTATTATAATATTGATAAAATAAGGGAGATTGAAAAATATTTGGCGATTTATCACCTGTGCTGAGTACCAAAATAGCCGCCAGGCATACTAAAAGCCAAACGGTCAGTCTGGAACTATTGATGACAGTCACATGACTAAGGCCATTGTTATAGAGTTTTGGTGTGCATAGCATTCTTCACTGGCATACACGGACACAAAATTTTTCGGCTATTGTGTTTCAATAAATAACTTTTTGGAATGATCAATAATTGGTGGAAGTAAGTTCTCTGTTGCGGTACACGTTTTTAAATTAAACAATTTATGTGCATATTTCTTCGTGTCTATCAATTCAACCGATCATATACAGCCTAGAGTGGAGTTAGTTATTACCCTAGTTATGTATTATATAAATATTATCTTCTCACCTTCTAAATTTGTTCTTTTGTATGAAAAGATAAATCAAGCAAAATATCAATGCATTTGAAAAATATTTAGAGGTAGTTTAATGACGGGAAAATTTCTAATGAATAAGAAATGATAAACATATGTGAGCTCGTATGCTCTGCCAAAGAAAAATAAATCGCATCTTGCAAAATATATTTATAGAAGAAAATATATGTAACAAAGACTCAATTCGTGGACAACTAATGTTTGAGAGAACTAAGAAATATGAATAAATAAAAATTAGACTGCAAAGCAACACTACTTTTGACATTCATTGGAATAGAAAATTAATGTATGATTTGACTGGAAAAGAAAAGGTTTATCGATTGCCAGTATAATTTTTTGGGAAAGATGTTGCTCAACTAAGGATTGTTCAACATCTGTCACAAGAGAAACTCACGCAGAGTGCTTGAGGAAATTCAAAACTGAGAAATAGCAGATAACTTTCAAACAATATGCATCGACATTACCAGCTCAAACACTAATTGCAGTTGAGTTGCATATGTTCTTATAGAGGAAAACTTAAAAAAAGAACTTTTGTCTCTTGCTTGCAGGCATCACATTATAGGACTGATAATTAGCATTGTGTCTGAAATTTGCAAAGGAGTGAAATCTTCATGTGGCGTTGCACTATTTGGCACTTTCAAGAATATTGTAGTTTCGTTGATAGATAACAATTACGAACAAGGAATTTCATTTGATGATGTCTCAAATGGCGTACTGTCAAAAAATCTAGATGTTCAATGCTTAACCCATTAACGCCCAGCGTCCTCTTTTGAGGGCGGTTACAAAAACAGCAAGAAAGCGGTTTTCCCACCAGTAAATAGGAAGATAAATATATACCTTATTTCACGAGACAGAACCCACGATAAATTTCGATAAAAGTTAATTTGCTTTAAAAGTGGTGGGAAATACAATATTTAAATTTTAGCGAAGAAAATAATTCGGGCGTTAATGGGTTAATTTAACCCCTTGAGCTCTGATGGTAGAATTTTCTACCACATAATTTTAATTCCGAAATGTCGCAATAACACCAGAAAATTCGACCAAATCTATTTTAAAAAGATTTAATGGATTTTTTCGTGTTTATGATTAATCGTTTTTTTTCTTTGCAAAATATTGATGCCAATGTGACATTTGGAATTTTGAAGAAATTTACACCTCAGAGCTCAAAGGGTTAAACTGACTTCAAAAGAGAAAAAAGATATACATGATGTATATGTTTTCACAGTCTGTGTATGTTTAACGGCTTGGATCTCTACCCTATAATGACGCGTAGTTGCTAAAATTCATAATTGAATACACATCAATTCATTCAGCTATCTCCAAGTCGTGATCATCAAAATTTACTAATTTTTTGTAGTATTTGTCAGAAGGACTTGCTGGATTAGCTTCATTTGCAAGCCGTGTAATTTTACCGAAAAACACCTTGTTACAGAATGAAGCTAATTCTGGAAAAAAGGTCAAAATTACTCCGCGAGTCAAATTATTAATAATTAGCGAGTCAGTGTTTCTCTTAACTAATTCGAGAATGAAAAATTGGAAGATTTTGTTACAGCTATGTCAATGGTATTGTTTAAATTATTGGGATTTCCAGTTGGATATCTTGCTGTTGATACTGACTAATAGCAGTCAAGAGAGGATTATTAACAGGCTAAAAAGATTATAAATTCCCTAAAATTAATAAATGACCGTGATGAACGTGCGGTTACATTTATTCAGGAATAAAGTATACTGATAACTCATGATGAAACACAACTACAATATCTACTACAAGCTGTTGAAGATCACTGCAAAATGCACTCAAATAGCATGATAAAAATGTCTTAGCCCATACAAAGGCAATAAAATTTTAGCATAAAATTAAAAGCTAATAATTTGTACAGTAATTTAAATAAATTGTTATAATTAAAGCATTAATTGTTATAATTAAAACGGTTACACATTTGCTATTTGTGTAGTTAAAATTCTTAATTTTTTCTAATTTTCTAAAATTTGAGTCCATTGAGCTACCTTTAAATATTAAAATTTATTGCTCAAACATTTTTTCTAGTGTTTTTGTATGAAAAGGAACAAAATAAAAGGGCGAGACTTGTAAAAATAATAATATAAATAAAAAACATGGCTATTAAGCTCCACCCTAAACAGTCTAATACGGCTGCACAAACCCATACCAAAGTATTACAAAGCAGTTGTGCTTACATTGAATAAATTTTTCACATTTATGTGTCTAAAGTTTTTACTTATTTTAAATTATTTCCAATTATATAATATATTTTTTACACTATCTGATAATTATGTTTTTTAACCCCTTGAAGGGCGGTGGTATAAAATATATACCATTTAATTTTAATTGCGAAATGCCATACTGACACAGGAATTTTGAAATGAAAATTTTAATTTTACAAAGTACGTAAAGAAAACCATTTATATATTTTGAAATAAATTTGTTTTTAAATTCCGGTGTCATTCAATCATTTTAGCATTTTATGAATAGAAGTGCTTTGCCCCTCAAAGGGTTAAGAGGTAAAATCTGCAAATATTACGCAACATGATCTGCATGAATGCTTTGTTGCCGTAAAAATAGAAAAGTAACCAACTTTTATATGCGTATCATAGACTATTTCCAATGACATAATAAATTTTTCATATTAGCTGATAATTATGTTTATAAAGAGGTAAAATATGTAAATATTACAAAATAGTTATACAACAATATTTATATATTAACAAAATTTGTACCATGTATACCAAAATTTGTACCATTTGTATTCCTATACAATAAATGATTGTTACAGTGTCCACTACCAATTAATTTGTACCATGAATTTAGAATCACGCTTTTTATAAGGCTTTAACTTTTTGGTATTAGATTGTATGTATTAGTAAGTCAATTTTAATATGCACATCACTAATCTTGTATTTTGTTGAGCTATTTAAAAGATGACCTACAGAAAGAAATAACAGAAAAATACATTTTTCTGACTTTATAATATGCTACATCATGTTTCATTTGCTAATAAGCATTATCTGATGAATGGATAAATACATAACCACGGGTGTGGGAGGGGGTAGGTTGTATTCTTTTTAGCTTTTATGCAAACTGGGATAGAAAATTGATTTCAAAATTTCATCGTGTACTTATATTAAAACTTCATTGCATTGAAATGAAAATAATTTCTACCAGTTTATTTGACATTATTTGATTCAATTTATAATATTTTAACACCTGTATATTATTCTCTAAGCATACCACCTCTTTTCAGCACAAATTCCAATTTAAAATATTATAATAAAAAAATCAAATTTATATTACAGTTGCAAATTAAAATTTATTCATATGCATTTGTATCCTATAGACGTTTGAACTATGAATTCGACGCAATCATAGTGTAACAAAGGTTGCAGAAAACGAAAAAAGTAAATTCCATCTAGGCGGTAGTTCCAATGTTAAATCCAGCATTTTAGGTATACAGAACTCTCTGACGCATTTCCTATTGTTCTGGGTTACAACCGCTCCTTGGATAAGGAATGCCAATAAATCGCACCCCTCTCACAACGATTGCACTTTAATAGAGCTTCAGCGCTACATTCCATACTCCTTTGCACACTACCAAGCGGGGGAATACAAGCATTACATACGATGAATTTTCAGGAATCCTCTAATGTGTGTCTTGTCATCGTGTAACCCCTCTCCCCAAACAATCTATCTCATTAAACATTCAGAGACTTGTGCAGGATACAATCCCCTAATGTCATCTGACAACTTCGAAGTTACCTAGAAAGATGGAAGTAAATGAAGTAATCAAATGAAGTTCTTATATTATAGAGTACATCGATATTATAGTTTTTTGCTTAAATATATTTTAACCCTTTCGGGTCTGGTGTACTATTGATAGTACATGTCTTTTAATAGAATATTATTTTGTTTTAAGAAATACTTTTGCTACTAATTTATGTAGTAATGTTAGTATATGTCTATGCATTTACATTATGACTTCATTCATGTTTAGGCATTCAACAATAATAATTACTATTATTATTTACTTAATTAATTCTCTTTGAGCCATTTGTGATTCTTTTATTTTAAACATAAATTTCACTGTTTAAATTTAAAATAAAAGTTACTTTCCTTAAACAAACATATATAATAAAGCGCAAAATGTATTAGAAATTTGTAATATCCGTTAAATGTTATTATAATGCCATATTTTCTAAACATGCCCAACAATTCTTCCTTAGCCTATAGCCATACGGCTATGAATTATGAATAGATATGAATTTGAATCTGAATTGAATAGTACGCAAAACAACAACATTCACTCTGTTTCAGACAATAAAACATTCGTTTAACAATAATTTATCTATTTGGATAGATAGTGTTACGTAAAAGTAATTTTTCCTAAAAAAGGAAAAAAATGGAACCGAATAGGTTAAGATATAAAATTATAAAATAATCTATTTTGTTATTTATTATGGAATTCTTCAAGGTTTCCAAAGATGAAGCAGGTACATCGATTTGCTTTTCATGATATTATTTTTGTTATTAAATTTGTTTTAGCAAACATCACAATCTCTTTTTTATGACAGATAGTTAGTAAATTTTTAGTGAATAATTTTACATGTAATCTATTTATATATAAATTCAACAGAATTATTAATAAAAGTTATAATTTTATTAATGTATATATTTTTTTATTTACAAGAAAAACACGGAATTTTTATGGTAGAGTAAGTTGAATAGTGGCGTAAAAATGTTTCACAAGCGCCGTGCAGACGAAATTCTTAAGATTTTAAAGAAAAGAGAAAATCATTTAAGTTGTCATGGAAGTTCAAAGTTATTTAGAAATGCTGAAGTAAATAAAATTTTTTACAGATTTCTTTTATTAGGCCTTTTTTTTTAGCCACCACTACTTTTATAAACATTTTTTTATGGCGTATTACAGCAAGAATTTTTATAACAGTCTCTCGATGAAGCGGATTTCTGCAAGATTCTCAAGTTAAATCAAAACATGCATTGCTTAATGGTTTGACATTTCTGTCGTAAAAATTCATTAAACCAGTCGAGAAATAGATTTTATTTGTTTTCAAATTCTGAAGATTTAGAAAGGCGGAAGTTAATGATTTTTTATATTTTTTATATATTGTATATTTACAGATTAGACAAGATATCACTTTATAAAAACACATCATCAGATTAAAATAAAAGGCTTTATTTTCTTATTTATATAAAATACTTGAAAATCTTTAACCCTTTGAGGGGTAAAGCACTTCTATTCATAAAATGCTAAAATGATTGAATGACACCGGAATTTAAAAACAAATGTATTTCAAAATATATAAATGTTTTTCTTTACGTACTTTGTAAAATTAAAATTTTCATTTTAAAATTCCTGTGTCAGTATGGCATTTCGGTGGTATAATTAAGTGGTATATATTTTTACCACCGCCCTTCAAGGGGTTAAGGGAGACCTGAACCCCATTTTAGGCCAAAAATCATCAAAAGTTCAAAAAAAAATTTTTTTCTCAGAAAACGATAAAATACATATTTGCGAATATCCATGCAAAATTTCAGAACTCGAGGACACTTGGAACAGGTAGCAAATGAGCTTTTTAAATTGTACTCACTGTAGAGTTTAAAGGACTAGCTGCCATTTAAAACGTGTTTTCCTGAAAATGAATTTTTTCATATTTTGCCTAAGTTCAAAGTACTAAGGCTCAGTGGTAAAATGATTTAGAAACAAAGTGTTTATGTTTTTAGAATCTTAAAAAAAATTGCAACAAAAATAAGGAGAGATATATTTTTTAACTATTTCTGAAAATTTTATATAAATTGGTAAACATGAAAATTATAACGAATTTAAGGAAATTTACCATGCGTATTTTTATTTTTTTAGCCGATTAAAATAGAAAATTAAAAATATCTCTCCTTAGTTCTTTTCTATATACTATAACACTATTTAAGAAATTTTAGTAATACCAAAATATTGAAAATTGAATGAGGAGTAGTAATTTTAAAAAGTGTATTTTTCGACAAAAAGAAAAATCATAAAAATCCCCATAAAAAATATACTTTTTAATAAAAAGTGAATTTTTTTGCTAATTATTCCTTACAAGAAGATTTTTAAATAGTACACCAAAATTCAATACTTTAAAATCAATAATAAAAATTTTGGGTTTTTTCTTACGGGTCTCCCTTAAATTGAAGTATGGTAAAGAGATTTCTTTTTTTTTGACTAGATTGTCATCTTCAAAAATTATTTCGTAGGAATATACACTTCATTTGATTTGGTATTTTAGTTGTTTTTTTTTTTAAGGGAGAAAACCTAAATATTAATATATTCTAATGCAAAAAAGTGAACTAAATTATTATCAGCTATCGTGGGATATCAAACGAAAAATTGACCTATATAGAATGATAAGATAATTAACTTTTGTTTCTTTTATTTATAAGTGTTTATGGTTCTGCACTATTCTTGATTACATTGTTTGCTGTGGACTGATTTCCAACGTGCAGACATACGAAATTGAGACATTTATTTTAAATATTATTATATTAAATTTCCTTGTTATGCAACATATTTCAGCTTACCCCTCTAAAAAATATGTAGAAAATCTTTAGGCAGTTGGCCTAAAATCTGTAAAAAATCTTTTGGTAATAGGCCCATTCTGCAGATAATTTTAAGAATATCTTTCAAAATTCTGAAGACAATCGTAAGGTAAAGCTAAATCTGCAAAATTTCTTCAGATTTCTGTAAAATGTCTGAAGAAAATGGAGATTTTCTCCGATAATCTTAAGATTATTTTTAGAGGGGTATTTTGATGAAAACTTATCGGATGTGGCAATCCCAAAACTTTCTTATGTCTTGTGCATGTTAATACTTCAAACGCCACTACCTCAATTAAATGACAATATATGCTCATAGTGGAGATTCTAAAGGCGTAATATTACGCACATTAGTTCTTGAGATAGAACTATTGCGGACATCGAGAAAAATGCAACATAGAAGCGTCAATTGTCGGGTGATTTATACAAAAACATAAACAGCAATAACATTTATCAAGCTGTACCTAAATCTGAAGTTTGATGAAACAATCCGTGCATTAGATTTCGAAATAAATCTCTTGCGGAAATAAAAAAAAAATCAGCATAGTTGCACCACCTGTTCAGCGATTTGCACCAAAATCTAATCAGCCTCAATGAATATCTGAGACTACCTGAAAATAAAATTTTATTATTATAAAAAATCAAAAAGAATTGTTTTTCTAAAATTCTATAAAAACTTAAAATACGAGACAAACAGCTCTAATATGATGAAATTAATCTCTACTGACTTTGATAAAATAAAAAGTGTACGTGAACTAAATAAAAAAGAAATATTTAGACTTAATAATCTATAAACAATTCTTAAGTGTGCACTTAAGTGTGACAAACTGAATTGGAACGAAAAGGCAATAAACCAATCTATTTAATGGCATTAAAATTTGAACTGAATCGTGCTTTATGATATAACTTTTGGTTTATTAAAAACAAAATATTGTAAAAAACACAAGGTTCTTTATAACGTTAAATATTAAGTAACAGCTGATATGTGAAACATTTTTCGCATAAATCCGATAACATAAAGTCCATGTTTTGTTCAGAAGCGTCCATAGTCACGCAATATATTTTATTCGGCTTCAAGTAACAATCTATAAATGTACTCAAATTGATTGATTCATCCTCAATTAAGAAGCACTAGTCTATGGTCCGTACAAATATAAAGACTTATAGCAGGGGTATAAGGCCGCAAGTATTAAGCCATAATAGGCAACTTTTAAATGGAGCGTTGAATTATAGATACAGAACACCATTTTTTTGATACTAGACCTATACAGTAATACAAACATGGCGACTTCCGCAGAAGAATTTTTTTTTTCTCTTTGTACGATGCCCTTAATTTTGACACTAATATTTTCTAGAAAGTTTCTAAGATTATTCATTCAAGTAACAGGGGGAAGAAATTTTTTTAATTATTAGTATTTAAATTGAAAGGACCGGGTCAACGCTGAAACAAATTCTGCGTTGGTGCAGTGTTTTGTGGCAATTTTGTGATAAAGCGTAGGCCTGGTTTTAAGAGCACACACTAGTCACGCGGTAAAAGCCGACCGCTAATGGTAAGTCTATGGGCGCAATCTTTTCAAATATCTCGCTTAATTTTCAATATTTTTAAAAGATTTTTTTTTCACAGGATAGCTGAGGACATTCTATTACCGGCCTAGTTTGTACTTTTCTGATTTTTGTTGTAGTTTAATTCTGAGGACCCTCTCAATTTTGGAATATCTGAAATTCGAGGTGTTGTGTCCTTTTTAGTCTTATAAAATCTATTTCAGCAAAATTCAGAAAAAATTAAAAACGCTTCACGGAATATTAGTGTTTAAGCTTTCCTAGGCATTTTTAATTTTGGAACGATAATCGTAAACAGATTGAATGTCTGTTGAAGCTCGACATCATTGTATTTACCGAAAGTAATGGGAAATCAGTTGAAAGAATCCTTTAAACATGAAATCGGCTAGAACTGTAGACCTTTGAAAAGAAAAATCGTCACAGATTATTGGTTAAGAGCATTCTATTTGCTAATTGGATGATTGCATGTCAATCATTGTAATTTTAGCCCTTCCTTTG
Source organism: Maratus speculifer (assembly GCA_964019185.1). Lineage (NCBI taxonomy): Eukaryota > Metazoa > Arthropoda > Arachnida > Araneae > Salticidae > Maratus > Maratus speculifer. The sequence goes on from CAXHSM010000008.1 coordinate 267,256, forward strand.
AATCCGCTGAAAAAGCGCGTCGCCATCTTGAATTGTCTTGTTAAGTGACTAGTGTGTGTTCTTAAGGAGGCGATGGGAATGCAATGGCGTGACCAGGGTGGGCGCCCCAAATCAGAAATAATATAAGGTATAATTCTTCTTGATTCGTAGCAGAAAAAATTTCTAGTTAGATAAAACGAACAGAATTAAAAACATTATAGATATTCCGAGCACTTAGCACACCCTGGTTACGCTAGTGGAATGTGATTAAAGGCATTCAGCTGAAGAATGGAAAAATGATAAACGTCTTTACGTCTTTTAAAGCTAGTAATCGTTGGATGGTATCTAAGAAATATAGTTTTAACTGGATGGACTTCCTCTACATTAAACAGATAAGATCTTTGATTTACTGAGCATGGCAATTGTTTGGCGAACGACTTGTTTATTTACCATGACTTATCTTCACTGGAAATCTTGTTATGCAATTGATAAAATCTATAGCAGCAATATCTAACGTGTGAAACTGTCGATTGCAATAAACCAAGTAAGACAGACTATGGGGAACTCATTAAAAAATTGGTATCTTCAATCAGCAAAAATTTTAAAATATTATTATTCAATTTCTGTTATTTTTGTGTTTAAAACAACGATGATTAAAAATCAAAATATGTTTTTGCCCGAGTTATTTTTTTTCTTATCGAAATCTTGTTAGATGCCCGCCATAACTTGAAAAAAAACTAAATAACAGAGAAAATTTTTGCTTTAGCTGGGTCATTAATTATTAAATTTTGACATAAAGGAAAATGCAATACATCGTTTGCATAATAAAAATACATATGAACAAACAAAAAATATGCATAAAGTTATATGTTATATACTTGTGAATTTTTCAAAGAAAAAGGTCAATATATTTCGTTGGAAATAGAGTGCCCTTTAGATAATGCTACATCTTAGAGTTTGTTTTGCGTAAAACTACTTTTCATCGATCATATAGATTACAAGCACTCAGTTTCAAAGGACTTCTTTTTTTTCGATTGCCATTGCCTTTATCCTTCCGTACAATCGCTTCGCTATTTCCATTCATAAGTCTCGACATCTTGACCATTCATTTCTTTGATCTCTTATTTTTCTACCTCTTCGAGTCCCATTCCCAATCTTTACTTCTGGCCATACTTTCCAAGATATTTATCTATCACGTATGTTCCAGGTACCTTACTCCCTTGAGTTTCTTAGAAGAAATATATATCGCATCCCATTTTCCGGATAAACCGAAAAAGAAAGTTAGATTTTTTTGTATTTTGAATTTTTATGTTATTTTATAAATTTGTGTATACAATGTTTTGGAAAATATAAGTTGGATGGCATAGATTAATTTTATCGTGTATATAAAAATTAATTTGATGCAACGAATTTTTCATTTTCTTTAGGATAATATTAAAAAAAAATTAAAGGATGCTGTATATTACTTAAATGATACGTATCAATGTTTTTTCCAGCCGGATCATCTGTAAGCATACACTGAAAACAGTACCAGACAGCAATATTTAATAAATAATAAGAGATAGGAGATTGTAATTTATTAAAAAAAAATCGATGATATTTTTCAGGATTTTAACCTAAACGATGTATAGTTGTGTTTAGAAATAAGTTTTACCGGGCATCTTCTAATAATTGGGTCAAAGAACTAAAACCAATATCAATAGAAAATGAATTAGCTTGATTTCGTAAAGTTGATTTTTAGCGTATTCTCATGCGCAAATGAATACCTCTTAAATTATCTCAATAGTATTCGTTCATCAATTACATGAACCTTCACAACGCCCACTCCGTCTATTTTTTTTCTATTTTGCCACAAAAAGTTTGACATTTTAACAAATCCTATTGTTTAAATCTCCGATAAGATAATTACTTTTAGAGCTTGAGTGTATATGGGTGATTCTCAAAATAGGGGACAATTTATGTCTTTCGTCATACAAGTGGCCGAGAGGTTCTGACCTCTTAACTGGTAGACGGCAGGTGCTGGGTTCGAACCCAATCGCGGCTGTCGGCCTAACCGTTCGGAGTTTTCGTGGTTTTCTTCGAACCTTGCGTAAATACGGGTTAGGTTCCATTAGAAAGACCCCCACGAAGGGCACTCCCCCCCTGGGCCTATATCCCTAGCGTAGATAATCGGCCGACAAAAAATACACATACACACTTTCGTCATACAAAAAAAAATGAGAGGTTTTCTGTCATGTTTTTATATTTAGATATGTTTGTCTTAACTCCTTGAGGGGCAAAGCACTTATGTTCCTAAAATGTTCAAATGATTGATTGACACCGGGATTCACAAACAGATTTGTATAATAGAAAGTAAAAGTTGTTTTTCGCGTACATTGTAAAAAGCAAATCTTAATACTAAAATTCCGGTGCCGATGTGGCATAAGGGAATTAAAATTAAGTGGTATATATAATATACCGGTGCCCTTCAAGGGGTTAATATTATTCATTATTTGCATTCAAGAATTACTCATTTTTTAGTTAAAAACACATCAAAATAACAGAATAAATGTTCAAAATGTCATTAGCATGGATGTCCACAGCAGCTGTGCCTTGTGTATACTAGCATTTTTCAAGAGTTAATATCATGTTTATAAAATGAAACAAATGTTATTCTTTCTTTAAATTAATCAAGGAGAGGATTTATCCAATAAATTTCTTTTTAAACATAAAATTATAGTATATAAAAAAAGAATTAAAGTTTGTCCTCCATATTCTATTTTCAAAACAAGATCATACTATAATAGCTGGTTATTAATCAAAATTTCATTTTCACATATGACAATAGTTTGAAAATATAAAGTTTCTCCATGGCAACAAGTAACCATTTTACCCCAACCTGAAAATAGAAGCATGTATTGTATTTTAAGAATATAAGTTGAATATTAGGGGCGTACATCAATTGTATGTCATTAGAATGGATAATAATTTTCATGTTTATTTTATAGTTAAAATTTTTATTTTACTTATTTGCATAGAACTTTTGTGTTTTAAAAAGCCCCAGAAAGGACTATTGCATTGTGATTATATTATGGCTCATAATCTTATTTAAATTCAAATTTGTCATTAGCATGGACAAATATTTAGCTCTGCTTTATAATTTTTAAATATTTAGCTCTGCTGACTACATCTAAAGTATATTTAATACTATATTAACAACACCTATATTTTCAGAAATTTTACTAACAGTAATTTTTTTAAGATTTCACTTTTGAAATTGCCCCCTATTTTGAGAATCACCCATATATTGTGGACGCTCGAAAACACCGGTCCTTTTAAGACGTATCTTCAATTAATGAATGCAATTTTGCATTCCCCACCATTGTCTATTTAAAATAAATTAATGATAACGCGCAACATTTAATGCCTAAAACGCATCCAGGAATCCCAGTAGTCTCTTTTTGAAAATTCGTATTTAAAAAATATATACATTCGCTTACGTAAAAATTTCATTAAAATAATAGCTATACAATTATTTTAGCACAATCTAACTGATTGGTAAAGTTATCATACGAATTGAATATTTCCAACTGAGCTAAAAATTGCCCAGGCCAGGAATCCAACCCGGATACTTGACTTACAAAGCCAAGGCTTTACCTGTTAAGCTAACCGGGCGATAACCGGCTGGGAATTTTCGCTCAGATAACCTTATTGGCCATAACATCTGGTTTGTCGTTTAGACAGCTCGACAGAATAAACCGCAGTTAATGGAACTCCATAGAACGATGGATACGTAGATATACTATTATTTTAACACAATCTAACTAATTGGTAAAGTTATCATACGAATTGAATATTTCCAACTGAGCGTTTCCAACTGTTAAAATAATAGCTGCCTGATAATTTTCTAAGAAATTTTAAAGGAACATTTTTCTTCGAAAAAAAAAAGATGATCACAAAACCAAGCGAATGCCAATTAAGCTTATTGCTTAATGTGGACCAATTTTTGACGTAGAATCGAAAAACACATTACATTTTCAAAGATGCAACTTTTCTGCAACGTCTTTATTGACAATTTAATAAATTGTTAGCGGCATATATGTACAGAAATATCAATTTCTATAATCGCCAAAATGATTTTTTTTTTTTTTTTTTTTTTTTTGTTCTGAATAATTTGGTAACTTGTATTAATTTTGTATTAACAATAATTTAACAATAATGTGTTAATAGTTTTGTATTAATAATATTGTCACTAAAGTGCATCTTTTTTTTTAAAAGAAAATACTGAACTCAAAGGACTTTGCTTATTTTAAACCCTTGAGGGGCAGTGGTATGTCTATGAAACCACTTAAATTTAATTTCCAAAAGACATACTGGCCCTATAACTTTGGTTAAATAAATTCGGATTATTAAATGCGTGAAATATTGCTTTTTTTATTTAAAAATAAAGTTGTTTTCAAATTTGATGCCACTCAATAATTCCAACACTTAACGCATTAACGCCCAGCGTCCTCTTTTGAGGACGGTTACAAAAACAACAAGAAAGCGGTTTTCCCACCAGTAAAGAGGAAGATAAATATATACCTAATTTCGCGAGACAAAATGCTCGATAAATTTAGATAAAAGTTAATTTGCTTTTAAAAGTGGTGGGAAATACAAAATTTAAATTTTAGCGAAGAAAATATTTCGGGCGTTAATGGGTTAACCACTTCCATGTTTTACCCGTACGCCGCGCCTTAAGGGAAATGTGTTTTTGCCGATCATGATTTTCCCATACCACATATCGGTATCCAAACTCCAATCATAATTTATTATTCTCACCGGCAAAATTTTACTGTAATTTTACCTATTGTTTTAACCGCGCATTTTTACGAATCAGTTAGGCAAATATTTCTGTTTTGAAAAACTGGTGATGAAAGATTAAAAATTCTGTGGAAAACATAAAAAAATAGATATTTTTGAAAGTTTTTTCTTTCCCAAAAATTTTGATCAGTTAAGTGATGAAGCAACGAAAGTGCTCTGCACCTCTAAGGATTAACAGAAAATCCGAACTTATTGGCATTATTTTAAAAAATTCAATTCAATAAAATCAATGTAAGGGGATATTTCGATACAATTTAAATGTTTACATTGTCTTATTTGGACTTCGGCTAGGGAGGACTAAAAACGGCTTTTATTGGAAGTCCGCACAAACGGTAGCAGGGTTGATAATTTGACCTCCACTTTTATGTATAAAATACCGACTCACACCAGATAACGTGAAAAAGGTATTTTGAGATACATTTAATCAGAAATTCTTGATTACACAAATATGACCCTTTGAATCCCGTTGTCGTCGATCCGGTGATATTGTAGCATAAGTTAACCTATTAATGGCCAAATTATTTTCTTCATTAAAAATGATATTTTGGGTTTCCCACCACTTTTTAAAGAAGAATAACTTTTATCTTAATTTATTGAGGAATTTGTCTCGTGAAAAATAGCGTTTATTTATCTTTCTATTAACTGGTGTGAAAAGTGCTTTCTTACCCTTTTTTACAATCGTCCCTAAAAAGGGACACTAGCCACTAATGGGCTAAACAGGGGTAGCAGCGTCTCTAAAATTTTCGCAATTTCCTACAAGTTTTTTTAATCAAAAATCTTCGTGTCAGGTTCCTTTAACATCTACAATGAAATTCTACAATGAATATTATCGTTTTAAAATTGTGGTAGGAAATTGTGAAAATTTTAGGGACGCTGCGACCCCTGGTTATTTATTTATTTATTTATTTATTTATTTTGAAAAAATTGTTTTTGAACCAGTAATGAAGGAAAATTATTTTTTTTAACTAAGTCTGAGCATTTTTAAAAACTGTGTACTTCAAGGAAACTTCTTTTAACACTAAAAACGTCGAGAGCAGTCAATTTGACTGCTACCACATGTGAATAATTTAACTTGAACCAGAAATGTCCTTAAAAAAGAGTTTGCATACATATTACACCGAAAATAAGTAAAAAAGAGAGTTAAAAATACTTTGAACAAAAATTCTGATGTACATCTTTTTTACAAAACTAGAGAAAAATTGAAGTGAAAAAAATTCTTTAAAACGCCATAAAATATATTAAAATGAACAAGTACTTTCGAAAGAACTGAGTCTTTCTTCGTCAGGTGCAAAGAAAACGTGCGTCTACATATGAATATAGCGGCACGATTTCGTGTAAATTTGTGTAATGACACTTAGTTACTGATAGGCCACAATCAAAATAACGCTGAGTGCAAAGGATTTAAATTTCATCTTCAGAAAATACTGGTCTGAAGCCTAATTTTCGGGGTAAAAATAAGGCCATTCAGGTAACCCTGAATGGGATGTTATTACTGTATCACACATCAGGGATAATGCTAAATTTACAAAATTTTAATACGAAGTGACACTTGTAAAAAAAAAAAAAAAAAAAAAAAAAAAAAAAAAAAAAAAAAAAAATAGCAATGTTTAAAAGACTTGTAGTCTTGCAGTCTATTCATCTACGATAATTTAAAATATGTCAGAAATTTTTCTTCTTATAAATATTTTATAATAAATTGTTTCATTTAATAAAGATTTGAAATAAACTACTTTTAAATTGTATAACTAATTTGTCTAGATTATTTTTATTTGAGCTACTTTATAAACTTTGAGTTATTTATGAAACCTACTTTTTACGAAGTGCTGAATACAAAACACTTCGGAAACGCCTAAATTCTTTACTTCTTTTTAAAGTTTTAATATTAATGCTACAATACTGAAGCGAGAAATATTTACATAGTTTAAAGAATGGATCCAACGTTATAATATTCCTTTATTCGAAAATATAATCTTACATAAAACGCTTTATATTTCGGAGTACTTCAAAATGTTTCTATATTTTGAGCATGATAAAAATATTTCTTAAAAAGTATAGTGTGGTAGCATATTGTAAGATATATAAACTAAGTAAACATGACGAACGATTATATTTTGAAAGGATAAGCTTACTTTCTGTTTACTAACTATTATTTTAGTAACTTGTTTTATCCGTGTGGTTCTTTATTTATCAAATTTAATTTTCTACAATTTTAAAACAATCGCGTAAAATGTCATATACGGTTACAGTAATTGAGTATCAGTTCCTTAAGTAAAAATATAATCTCGAGTATGTTAGAGTTGTCGATAAAAATGGATAAGAAATATTATCAGATAATGCATGCTTAGTGAAAAATGTAACATAATAAACATATATATTAGGAAAATCATATTGGTTATATGGCTGTTTAATAATGCTCCATTAATTCATTCACCAAAAACATGTCGAATAAAACACAAAAACTGTTTAACCACTTAACTGATTCCTTTTTTTACATACAATAAATTTGACATATGGAATGAGCACCACTTTTTTTAATCTAAAATATTCGAAATATTGAGTGCTAACATTTCTGCCATTAACTAGTATTAAATTGCATTTAAAAAATTTAGTGGTATCAACAATATTTAAATTTTTGATCAATCAAACTCTTCTTGGCCGTACGATTTACGTACAAATCTGTAAAGAGGTTAAACAGGATTCTTTCGCATAGTAAGATTCAGGGATTTTAAGGTGTTTTACTGCCAGAAATTTAATAAAGCATGGGTCGTTATATTTCAAGATTTTTTTTTTTCATTAAATAAGCCAAATATTTCACTACGAAAGTTTTGGGAAATGCACGAACGCTGATAAATAATGAATTTACATTGAAATTATGTGCAGAGAAATGACGATATTGCAGAGAAATTGACTTCGAATAAACTTGAAATAAAATGCGATCATGTACAAAAAAAGTTGTAAATATATTTATAGAAAAGTCTCTAAGAAATATCAATAAATTATCTTTTTCCAGTAATTCAATTATTG